>VZUA01082302.1:12400-37217 GCA_013401035.1 Horornis vulcanius | reverse complement strand
ATAAAAAAGGTAATTTGGCAGAGTTAGCAATTACTGTGCGATAACAGGAATTACCTGGCTGCTTTAAAGTTCATCCAGGATTTGTCCAGGCTCTGCTACCAGGACAGGCTTTACCATAAATCAGCCAATTTCTACAAGCATTTCTGCCCTGTAAAAGTTTTCCAGCTACCTGTGCTTTACCATAAATCAGCAAACATGAGAGAGGCCACACTTTGGGGAGAGCCCCAGATTGCCCCCCAGTCATTCAAGATTTAATTTCCTTAGGTTGAATTCCAACTTTGAAAAAGAATCCCATCTGCAGGATTCTCCCTGGCCAGCCTTTCTCTGTGTTTCCAAGAAGGAGCACACTTAGGAATTGCTGTAAAACATGGCTCTGTGTTCCTAGCACTGTTGCAGGGCAGTAATTAAAACCAGGACTGTTATTCACTCTTTATATACCAACGCCTGGAAGCATGAGCTCTGTGGGTCTGTGTTCTGAGAAATGGAATGGGTTGGTTTGGCTTGAAGTTTTGGTTGGATTACTATTATTATTATATTTTTTTTGTTATGGTTATTTTTTGTTACTGTTATTATTTGTTATTGTTATTATTTGTTACCATTATTATTTGTTATTATTTACTATTGTTACTACTACTCGTATTTCTTCAGGGATAGAAAAAAGCATTTAGTGACTACAGCAGATTTAAATGAATAAAAAATGTACTTTGTCCCCAGAAGTGACAGCTGGAGGTAAGATTTATTTGCAGTTGTTGCAGGAGGGATGTTGAAGGCACACCCCTACCCTAATTCCATTTATATCTGGATGAACCTGTTGTCCATGAACTTGTCTGCCTGAGGCACTGCTTGTTTCCAAAACTTTTCTGGCAGCAATATCCAGAAGTTCTCCACCATGTCTGCAAAGTACCTGTGCACGTTCTGAGCTGCTGTCAGTGAGTGCCCCCAGGTCTCAGCAGGGTCAGGGTTCCTGAGCAGCACTCCCATCCCCACCTCATCCATCACTTCCACCTCTCTGAAAACCTTCCCCATGTCCTGCCCCACGTCTGTCCCCAGCCCAAGGAGCCACAGTCTCACCAGGCAGCTGTTTCATCACTTTAATCTCTTTCCATGCCCTTCTGTGAGCTTTTCCTCACCCCCCTGTGCCCTTCCAGAGCCTGGAGCTGCACATGGACTCGGGTGGATGCAGAGAGGTGCCCTGAGGTTTGTGCAGGTGATTTCTGAGCCTCACATATTTCCTGATTCATTTGCAAGCAGTGATGCTATCCAATAAAACCATTTTTATGTGCACAGCATCAAGCCATCTGTTGCTCTAAATGTTCATTGAAAACCCCAAGGAATCCCTTCTCCATGTGAAGAAATCCTTCTCCATGCTGCAGGAGAATTCCAGCTCGTTGGTGCCTGTTTGCAAGTCCCTACCAGCTGATCACTCCAGCTGCTGTGCTGCCCTCTGTTCTTGTCACAGGCCAATTGTAATTTCAAAATGTTATTTTAATTAAGAAGGAAAATGTGCTCGGAGAGGCCTCCCCCCTGTGGGGCACCCAGGGGTGTTTACCCTGAGTGACAGAAACAGCCCAGACCTGGACACCAGGCTCACACTCATTTAGTGTGAAATGTCTCTTCTCTGCACTGGATTTTATTCATGGAAGAGAGCAGTGCTATTGCTTTGTGAGGCTGATCCCTTGTTTTTCTGGTTGTTTAAACTCTGTAGATGCTGAAAAAGCTTTTCTGCTTTCACAGGAGTGAAGTCAGACCCGGCTGCAGTTTTCCTTTAGGCATTTGGGTCCTGTCCCAAGTCCAGCCTACCAAGCACCTCCCACCTGGCTNTTCACAGGAGTGAAGTCAGACCCGGCTGCAGTTTCCCTTTAGGCATTTGGGTCCTGTCCCAAGTCCAGCCTACCAAGCACCTCCCACCTGGCTCAGAGAAGCTGGGTCTGTCTCTTTTGGGGAGAGCCCATTTTCTTAGGGTGGTCATCACTAGTGAAACCATCTTCCTCTCACTAAGGATCAGAATATCAGAGTTATGAAAGTTGTCCTGGCATTTGTAAATGTTCTCTCACTCACTGTGGGTCTGACCAGGCTCCTGCACTCAGCTCTCATCCTTGCAGCACTACCTGGGCAGCTACAAGGATGCAGGAGGGAGTCCTGGCTATGAAATAAGGAATATAAACTCCATATCAGTCTTGGAGGGAGATGCATTTGACAATTTGCCCCATCCCTGGAAGTGTCCAAGGCCAGGTTGGACAGGGTTCAAAGCAACCTGGGATAGAGGAAGGTGTGGAACAAGATGAGCTTTAAGATCCTTTCCAACCCAAACCATTCCATGATTTTATGGTTCTGTTGGAGGTGGGACATTTTAAAGTAGCTGTAAAAAAGACCCCAGTTGGAGGGACCCTGCCCTGACACCAGGGGTTCAAAGGATGGACTTGCCCTTCATCATCTCTCTGTCCAGTATCTGCTTATCTTTATCAATAAATCTTTATGAGGCTTTGGGGAAGGTTGACAAGAAGTTTAAAAAATCACTTTTAAAGCAAATCCCTAGAAGTATTTTATATCATACTCATCTTCCAGGACCTGAGCTCTGTATTGTATAACAATAGAGATAATGAAAGTGTAAAACACTGGGGCTCCCTGCCAATGCTACAACTTGTTTTTACTACTAAAAAAGGCAGTAAACTGGGAGGGCACATCCACCAGTGAATTGCTTTGCACTTGCCCTGTTTCTTACATTTATTTTCTACACTTCCTCTGGGCTCTGCTGGAGGCAGAACTCCAGGCCAGAACTACCTGGCCGAGCCAGTGAGGGAGTGCTCAGTGTGTGTTCAGTTGTTTTGCAGGGAAAGGCAAAGTTCTGCCTGTGAGAATTATTCTGAGTCAAAAACTGAATGAAAACAAAGCTTTTCAGTTTTGCTGTCAGGAAAACTAGGCATGCAATGGGCCCCTGGTAGGGCTGTCACACTCAGACACCAGATTTTCATTTCAGTATCACAGACGTCGTCTCATCTTCACCCTGATTTCCACCTCTGCATTGCTGGGTAAATAGTCTGCAAAGTAAAATCCCTCCATTTTCAGCAGTGAAGTGAAGCTCCCAAGCAACTCACTTTTATGTATCCTTCCTTGCCCTGTGAGCTGGCACGGGATCACAAGGATTGGGGGACACTGGGGAACACAAAGCTTTAGAAACAGTGGAACAGCTGGAGCAGAGATGTGGGATGCTGCAGACATGGGGTGAGGTGGTGAGGGGCCAGGTGAGGTGGAGGCACAAGGAACCAGCAGTAACCCCCTGCATAGATCTGCAGAAATAATGGTGTTTTCAATGCAATAATGGTGTTTTCAATGCAGTAATGGTGTTTTCAATGCAGTAATGGTGTTTTCAATGCAATAATGGTGTTTTCAATGGAATTACAGTGTTTTCAATGGGGTTTTATGAAAAGGGAGAATTATGGGACAAGGAAAATAGCTTTTTATGGTTTTTGCCAAGCCATTGTAGTGGATCAAGCCTTGCAAACAGGAACAGCTTTGCATTTCAGGGACACTTTGACATCCCTCTTCCAGGGGTGTCCTGACGGGCCTCTGTGGCATTGTCACCAGACCTGCAATACTGTGACATGAAAATCCACCTGTGAATATCAGCCAGCCCCCAATGCAGGTTTAAGACATGCAGCTGCAGCATGAGTTGAAAGTGCTCTTTGCATGCACAAAGGGAATCCAAACCAATTTGGGTTTGAGGAGAGCAGGGTTTACTCCAGGACACAACTCAGTGTTTGCAGATCATTGGACAGCTCACTCTCGTACAGATCATGCCTTTTTATGGGGACATTCCAGCTCCAAAGAAAGCAAATTCTTCTTAAACACATTGTCTTAGTTAAACTTTTAATATGTTTTGATATTGCCAGCAGCAGCTTTATATAATGCAGTCGTGTAGCAAACAAAACTCACTCTGTGCTCTTGAGGAATGGAAGCCCACGGATGGAGGGGATGGATTGGCACTGTGGGATTTGCAGTGGCTCATGCCTGGAATCAATGGGTTAATGACCTTCCAGCACTGCCCCGGGACTGGGAAGTAGAGAATGTTCCGGAAGCAGAGGGAGAGGGCAAGGTTTTGGCCAGCTCACCTTGAGCCCAGGTTATGGATGGCAGGAAAAGCCCCACTCAGACCAAACCAGTTACTGACTGGGCTTCTGATCTCCAAACCAGTTACTAATTGGGCTTCTGATACCCAAACCCAGTTACTGACTGGGGATCTGAACCACACAACAGTTACTAATTCGGGCTCTGATCCCCAAAGCAGTCACTGACTGGGGCTCTGATCCCCAAAGCAGTCACTGACTGGGGCTCTGATCCCCAAAGCAGTCACTGACTGGGGCTCTGATCCCCAAAGCAGTCACTGACTGGGGCTCTGATCCCCAAAGCAGTCACTGACTGGGGCTCTGATCCCCAAAGCAGTCACTGACTGGGGCTCTGATCCCCAAAGCAGTCACTGACTGGGGCTCTGATCCCCAAAGCAGTCACTGACTGGGGCTCTGATCCCCAAAGCAGTCACTGACTGGGGCTCTGATCCCCAAAGCAGTCACTGACTGGGGCTCTGATCCCCAAAGCAGTCACTGACTGGGGCTCTGATCCCCAAAGCAGTCACTGACTGGGGCTCTGATCCCCAAAGCAGTCACTGACTGGGGCTCTGATCCCCAAAGCAGTCACTGACTGGGGCTCTGATCCCCAAAGCAGTCACTGACTGGGGCTCTGATCCCCAAAGCAGTCACTGACTGGGGCTCTGATCCCCAAAGCAGTCACTGACTGGGGCTCTGATCCCCAAAGCAGTCACTGACTGGGGCTCTGATCCCCAAAGCAGTCACTGACTGGGGCTCTGATCCCCAAAGCAGTCACTGACTGGGGCTCTGATCCCCAAAGCAGTCACTGACTGAGGTTCTATCCCCAAAACAAGACTGACTGGGGTTCTATCCCCAAAGCAGGAGTGACTGTGGCTCTGATCCCCAAAACAGTCACTGACTGGGGTTCTGATCCCCAAACCAGGAGTGACTGGGGCTCTGATCCCCAAAGCAGTCACTGACTGAGGTTCTATCCCCAAAACAGTCACTGACTGGGGCTCTGATCCCCAAAACAAGACTGACTGGAGTTCTGATCCCCACACCAGTTACTGCTTCTAACCTGGAGATCAATACTATTCCCTCTTTCCTTAAAGCAATGCACAGGCCGTGCACTTCCCAAACATCAAGGAGATAAGGCTGGAGCAATCATTGCCATAAAAAGGAGTTTGGATGGTGCCACTGCTCAGTGTTTCTGGAGGCTGTCCCTGGTGTCCCTGAGCTCTGGGAGCCTGGCAGAGCTGTGGGTGACACCACGGGGACGTGCAGCTCCTCGTGGGGACCATCACGGCTGGCTCCTGCCTGGCTGCCCATGATCTGCTGCAGGCTTGGCTCTGCAGGAGCTCCTGCCCTGCTGCTGTGTCTTGGCACCTTTCTCCTTGCTGTGCTGGGATTCCTTGGAAGCACAGAACCACCTTAAGTGCTGAAACTGTTCTTCATAATGCACCAAGGGACAGTCGGTATTTTGGGTTGTCCTCTTCGTACTGTTCTTTTCATGAAAGCAAAGACAATTTTACATTGCACTTGTCACTCCACAAGCCTTTCCAAAATCCAGGTCATTCCAAATTCAAGCTGTCATGTGGGTAAAGTAATTCTGCTTGGGAATTAACCTGGGAATTTTAGGTATTAGTACATTAAGAGCAGAACTCACATTTGGAAATCTTGGGTAATACATATGCTTTATGTTTTCCTGTAAAGGACAACTGCTCAGGAGTTCTGGAAGTCCAGGGGAACTTACAGGATATTCAAAGAATGCCTCGCTTATTCTTTGAGTCTAATACTGATTTTATGCCTGCAGCTCTTTTGTGGAGCCTGAGTCATTTTACAACATCGTGGTCGGTGGGAAAAGTTGTGTTGTGAGTGTGCTTTTCCTCTTTCCATCCTGGGTTTTCTGTTTACACGGGGCCTGTCGGTTCCTCTGCCACTTGAGCACAGCACAGCGTCCTTTGGGACTGGGACCAGGCTTTGGGACAGCTCTGCTAATGAGGAAGGAGCATCCATTCCATGCAGTTTGCTTGGGATGCTGCGGAATAAGGAGGTGTTGAAATTACCATGAGCCATAATCTTGGCTGTAAGTGATCAAACAAATCATCGCCCATGTTTGTAAATCTTATCTCCTAAGTTCTTAAGGGCTTTGTCCAGGTAAATCAGAAGGAAAGAGGGATCCAGGAGTTGTCCTCAAGGTGGTGGAAAAATCTGTAACTTGTCTGAAGCCTGGGGCAGGCAGGGCATGGAAAGACTGCCCGGTGCTGCAGTGGAAGGGAACTGTTCCTCTCTATTTTTAAATTACTCCCTTTCTTTTAGAATTATGTGATGCCTCTAGATGTCCTGCAGTTGAATTATTAGCACTTAGAGCATTGATGAGAGCCAGCAAACCGAGCTGGAGCATGGCTGGCAAAGGAAGTATTTGTGTAAGAGGTGACTGACAGCAACTTGTCCCCGTCTGCTAAGTTTCTTCTGTGACTTCTGTGTCAAAAGTGAGTTCTTCAAAACCTCCAGCTCCTTCAATTTTTTAACCTGCTTGCTGGGAACAAGAAAATGTCTCTTTCCCAGCATTCTCCTTTTCACATTGGCCTTCTTGCAAGCAAGAGCTGAGTGAAAAGGAGAAAAACCCAAACCAGAACAACAAAAAACCCCCCAACACAACCTTCATTCCAGCGTCCAATTTGCAATGAGAATCTTTGAGTCTATTTTTGTCCAATTCCATTTGGACAAAATTCAAGAATTTGATTTTTCCCATTGCTTTACTTTGTACTCTGGTTGACTCGGAAAGCACGGGCTGAAACCAATGCTGAACCACAAAATTCAATTAAAACACAGGGAGTAAGCAGGGAGGAGAAATCAATGGGTGGATTAGTCTATCAGCTGCTGTTCCCATGATCTCCTTATCTTATCCTGCACTACAAGAACTGTTGGGAAGTGGAGTCGTTCTAAAATCAGCTCAGGCTGCTGTGTCCTCTCAGCACAGAGCAGAAAATTGGATCAATAGCCTGAGCCTATTCCTCTTTGCTTTCCTTCTAAACAGCTGGACTGCCAAATCCAGCCAGAGAATGGAGGCTAATCTGGGGCTTAATCCTCTGCTCTCCCACTATGAAGTTAAACAACAGAGCCTGAAACAAGCAGAATTCAGTACAGATTCCAGCCAGGCTGCTTAGGGTTTACATATATTTATAATTTTTAAATATTTTTAACATATTTTGTCTGTTCTTGCATCTAGCAACTACATCAGACGTTTGGCACAGAAATGTTTATCAGTCCTTGAATTACCTTGAAAACCTAAGGCAGGAGGGAAAAGTTCTAAAATAACAATATTTAATTTTTAATTTGTTCTTACTTCTATCATATATTTCACTTTTATGTAGAAATAAAAACAATTTTATATCAAAAGGTCCTTGATGTGAGGGGAAGTTTTATATCAAAGGTCCTTGATATGAGGGGAAGAGAACAGAAAGAAAAAACACATCTTTGACCTTGTATGAGCTGTTTCAAAAACTGCCAATTATGACCTTTTCCAACCTTTATGATTCTCTGATTGGTAACTGGAGCTCTATTTATATAGACAAAGACAAAGAGCAAAATATACTCTTTTTTATTCTTTCTCTTTTACTCACTAGCAATATTAGATTGGTTTGCTGGTGGAAAACTGTGTAAGCTTGGATGGGGAGTCCTGACTCATGGAATGGTTGGAAAACAGGAGGAGAAGGGGATTGGTGGTGGTTTCCTGAGATAATTCACTGCAAGGGGTCTGCACCCTGCTGCACAGTAACCCCCCACATGTCTCTGGTGGTGAACAAACTGGACATTTCAGTGCAGGAAAGGCAGTCCTGCACATCCATGCACCTGGAATTATTGGAATGCCCAGTTTGGGGTCACACAGGGCCAGTTCTGAGCCCTCAATCCCTGCTCACAACTTGGTCTCATTGAAAATTCAGTATTTTTGGCTGGGTTCGGGTGGCAGATAGCAATGTTTTGGTGATGATGTGGGAGGTGATGCCTTAAGTTTTAGCTATCACGTATTTCAGATTCTGTGCTGCCCAGGGGTGCAGTTCTGAGCCTCATATTAAGTGAGTTTTCTTCACAGAGTAGGTAGACAAAACAAATTCTTTTCCTGCTGAAGACCAAGGACAACTTTCAAGCCCCAAAGAACAAATAACAGTGGACTGAAGGGAGGAACAAGAAGGATGAGACATCATGGCCTGGAGCTATAACTGGACAATTAAGCCCCAATATGAAAACGGACCAAAACTTACAAAAGTGTGAGACCTTGTGACCGTTTGTCCATTTTGTGATCATTCTTAGTCCACCCTGGGTGTGGCCCTGGTCAGGCCCTGTCCTGCCCAAGGTGGATCCTAAAGGCCTTTCAATAAATCCCTGCTTTATTCTCTGGCTCTGTCCAGTCTCTGTTCCAGCTCAGCCTTCCCAAGGCATCAGTGGGGTGATGGAAATGCAACAGGATGGGCTCTCAGGACCCTTCCAACCCAAACCATTCCATGGCTCCCTCAGCTGTGTCTCTGTCAGAACATTTATCACTGAGGAAAGAGCAAGTTTGGAATGTGCTCTTCAGGTGGCAGACACAAGCTTCTGGTGCTGATTTGGGAGTTGGTATTTGGGGTGTAGGATGACCTGCAGCCTTGTGTAAGGATGGGCTGCATTCACACTACTGTGTCATCACAGGGAATCACAGAATCACGAAGGATCCCAGACTGGTTTGGGCTGGAAGGACCTTAAAGATCATTGTGTTCTACCTTGTAAAACAGGGGAATGAAATGATAATTGGTGCCCCTGGAAAGGGGCTGCTCATGTTGGTGGTTAAAACCATTGGGCCCCACTGGGGACTTTTATAGGAAAGAGAGGTAATTCAGATTCTGAGTTTCACAAAGCTGACACTGACCTGAGCAGCTCCCTGTGGCACCAGCAGAGTCCAAAGGCAGCTTTGGGACAGTTCTCAGGTGGGGCTTTCCCCACCTTCTCTGGGGAGAGCTTCCTGGCATTTGGAGTTCCTTTGTATGAGGTAGAAATGTGCTGAGCTGGGGCATTTCTCAAACTTCAGCTTTAGCTGAGGATGTGTTTCTATCAGGAATTCCAGCTCTGCACTGATCTCTCAGGCTGTGCTCTCCAGCACCCCAAATCTCACCTGGTCTAGTGGGAGCCAGCCCTGCCCATGGATGGAACCACTCCAGGGGCCCTCCAGGTGTTTCTCTGCTGGAACATTTCTCACAGTGGAAAGAGCAGCTGTTTGGAATGTGCTCTTCAGCTCAGCAGAAGAAGCCAAAAGCAGATTCAGCAAACTTCAGCTACAGACAGGGGTGCTGGAAATAAATCTTATCACAGAATCACAGAATCCTGGACTGATCTGGGTTGGGGGGGACATTAATGATCACCCAGTGCCACCCCTGCCATGGGCAGGGACACCTTCCACTATCTCAGGTTGCTCCATGCCTGCAGTTGTTTTTCATGCAGAAGGAGAGGAATACATGGAATAGTTTAGTCTGGAAAGGAGCAAAATAATGGGAGAGAGGAGTAAAATACTGGGGAAAAGGAATAAAATAATGTGGAAAATGGGAGGGATTTGATGGAACTGAGTGCTGAGAGCCATGGCAAAGGTGATGCAGCCTGGCTTTGGACATTTCCAGGGATCCAGGGGCAGCTACAGCTTCTCTGGGCACCCTGTGCCAGTGGGACCAACATCCCTGTCAGCTGCCAGAAATGGACAATCATCATTGCTCTGGGTGGTTTGAATGTTTTCCTGAGCATTCCTCCAAGAATATCTTGTCTCTCTTAAGCACCTCCAAGCCCCCATAAACACATCATCCTTTCTGCACTTCCCTCAGTGTATTTATTTTTGCAGCAGGGAGGGGAGATGGAAAATCCTCTGAGCAGTAGCCACAGAAGCTGATCCACCACTGAGCAGGCACATGGCCAAGTGGATGCATGGGCATACATGCAGACAGCCCAAAGGACAGATGTATCAAATCAGATTTATGAGGTCAGTTTTCCCAGCCAATAAAGCCCAGATTGCTGTCTGCCCCATTATAACCTTCCTGTGTTTAAATGGATGTGAAACAGATAATCCAGCCTTTGGCGGGAACAGCACTGATAAAACACAAACATTATTTCTGTAGCCACATAAGATTATTTTTCCAATTCAGCAGAAAGTATTGGCTTGAAGATTGTTAAAGAGGTCACAGTATTTTTATACTGCTTGTGTGTGAATAAAAATTTTCTCAGTCCAAGAGAAGGACCAGAGGATGTGCATTAATTATTATTATTATTATAGAGTACAGCAGGAATATCTTGGTGTGATCAGATCTGTCCTGGGTAAACCTCTGTAACTGATATCTTCTCCTTACACCCCAGATAAAATGATCTGAGCCCTGGGCCAGGCTGGTGTTTCCCTCAAGTTGAAGGCTGTACCTGTCAAAGTGGTTGTTCCATGAATGGGACAGGATTTTGAGAGCATTCCATCCCACCATTTATAATGATTATTGGCCACGTGATTTCCCCAAACCTATAAAATGAAATGCAAATGTCCCATTAAGAAGGTGGTCTATCCCTTATCTCTAGGATAACTGCCTGAAAAAGTTGCATTTTTTCCTTTTATTTTCAGTAAAACAAAGCAACTTTCCATTCTATACGATCCCTTCTCTTCTCTCAGCAAACAAACCTAAATTGGTTCAATATTGTTGTTTGAATCTCTATTTACTTATCCTATGGGAAAGAAATGTAAATTAAAATATGAACATTACATGCAAGACACTTGAATAAGATATTGAAATTGTACAGTAAAAATAGCTTTCTGATGGGAATATATTAAATAACATTGAACATAAAGACTCACTGGCAGTGTCATTTGCCAGCTGCAAAAACAGTATTGGGATGGGAAACATGCTAGGAAGAAGCAGGCACTTGGGAAGAATACATTAGTAAAAATGCTATTTTTATTTAAAGTTCTATACAGTCAAAGTTCATCTTCCAATGTTTTCTAAGGATTAGGCTTTCAGTGACATTGAAACTTTTGGCCCAAACATTCCTGGAATCACATTGTCCTCTCTAGAACCTAATGAGGAGAAACTAATGCAATATATTAAAACTTATTGTTGTGAATTTCATAAATTGCTTTTTCCCCTCCTCAGATTCTTTGTTTTGCCTTGTAAAACAGGGGAATGAAGTGATAATTGGTGCCCCTGGAAAGGGGCTGCTCATGTTGGTGGTTAAAACCATTGGGCCCCACTGGGGACTTTTATAGGAAAGAGAGGTAATTCAGATTCTGAGTTTCACAAAGCTGACACTGACCTGAGCAGCTCCCTGTGGCACCAGCAGAGTCCAAAGGCAGCTTTGGGACAGTTCTCAGGTGGGGCTTTCCCCACCTTCTCTGGGGAGAGCTTCCTGGCATTTGGAGTTCCTTTGTATGAGGTAGAAATGTGCTGAGCTGGGGCATTTCTCAAACTTCAGCTTTAGCTGAGGATGTGTTTCTATCAGGAATTCCAGCTCTGCACTGATCTCTCAGGCTGTGCTCTCCAGCACCCCAAATCTCACCTGGTCTAGTGGGAGCCAGCCCTGCCCATGGATGGAACCACTCCAGGGGCCCTCCAGGTGTTTCTCTGCTGGAACATTTCTCACAGTGGAAAGAGCAGCTGTTTGGAATGTGGTGCTGCAGTTCAGCAGGAGAAGCCAAAAGCAGATTCAGCAAACTTCAGCTACAGACAGGGGTGCTGGAAATAAATCTTATCACAGAATCACAGAATCCCAGATGGTTTGAGCTGGAAGGGACCTTAAATCCCATCCAGTTCCACCCCTGCCATGGGCAGGGACACCTTCCCCTGTCCCAGGCTGCTCCAAGCCCTGTCCAACCTGCCCTTGGACACTTCCAGGGCTGGAGCAGACACAGCTGCTCTGGGCACCCTGTGCCAGGGCCTCCCCACCCTCACAGGGAATAATTTCTTCCTAATATCTGATCTAAATCTTCCTCTTTTAGTGTTAAACTCTTCCCCCTTGTTCTGTTACTGTCTTACGCAGCTGGGATGAGAATCAGACTCAAATTTTGTGTGAGAAGGTGGTTGCACCCCAAAGGAGAGAGAGCTTTTGTCCTTTAGCTTTGGGGCTGCAGTTACTCCATTAATTTCTGTGATGTAGATGCTAAGCACATGGTGAAGATCCCTTCAGACATCTGACCTTTTCCACTTTCTTATTCCCCTTCCTCAGCTGAATGGGGGAGGTGGATATGGAACTGCCAAGAAAGCCTTGTGAGGACCAGATAACAATGAGGTGATAGTACACAAATGTCAGCCTTCATCAAATTAATCCCAGGACAGGCACCCGGATGCATTTACAGCAGATAATCTAAACACAAACACAGCCTTCTAATCTCTGCCCTGGTGACTCACCAACAGATGCCTGAACACAGCTCTGCTAACCTCAAGGCAAAGATCAGCATCTGTTCCAGAGCTCTTCAAGGCTGTTTGGAAGGTATTGCTTTTATTTTCATCACAATTGCAATCCCGTTTCTCAGTATTCAACCACCCCTCAAAATTCTTAGAAGTGAGAACAGTCAGCAGTGGGAAACATGAAGGAGTTTCAGACCCAGTCAGAGAAATTAAGGAATTCTTCTCCCAGAGGGTGCTGGCACTGCCCAGGCTCCCCAGGGAATGGGGAATGGGCACAGCTCTGAGGCTGCCAGAGCCCCAGGAGAATCTGGACAATGCTCCCAGGGATGTCCAGGGTGGGATTTGGGGGTGTCCTAAATCAGGATCAATGATCCCTGTGGGTCCCTTCCAGCTCAGGATATTCTGTGACTAGGAAGTTAAGGATATAATCCTGGTGTACAGCATTCCCTGGTGTTCTTTGGATGTTTTCTCCTTGGGAAAAGGAAAAGCCTGTGGTTTATAGGACACTTGTGGCTCTTCAAGACTGTTTAGACTGATGTGTAAATGCATGGTTATTATCACAGGTGCTGGAGTCTATTTCTTATCCATCTTTTTATGCTGGGTGAAGTGGTTCCATAGCCTGCAGCCCTCCAGACACACCAAGTGTGGACTTTCCTTCCTTTTTCTGGAGACTCTGAGGTTTGGGTTCTTCTTGCACATGGTGCTGAGCGAAGGGAATTCTGCAGGGTCTTCCCTGTAGAGAAACAAAGGCTGCTCATTGCTGGTTAAAGCTGGAATTCAGCAAGGAAAACCAAGCTGAGTGTCATTTCTGAGGAGTCAGTATCCTGAGGAACAGTGACTTTCCTTCTGCAAAATTAAACTGCAGAGTAGCAGATCACCAGGTTCAACTTTTAATGGGCTGGTACGTTCAAAATTATGATAATGGGATATTATTTGGTATTATGACATTTTAGCCATCTAGCATTAAAAGATAATTCCCTATAGTCATTCCCTGGAAAAGAAAACTAAGATCCAGTGACTGCCACTAAGAAATGAGAACAAATTCCATGTAGCTCCTGAAATATTGCCAGATGATCAATATAATTTTTATTCTCAGATTGTGTCTTTTTTCACCTTCATTTCTCATTGGATTTCAAACTTTAGACTTTAAATATGCCAGAGTGGTTAATTTGCAGCCTCAAGGAATTAATGTCAGACAATAAATTCTCCAAAGAGGGGTAAAGAAACCCAAGTTCAGTCCTAGGAGGTGGAAACGTGACTGAATGACACAAAAAAGGAGCTAAATGTTCATTCAAATACCAACCAAAACCACGGCAGAAAGTTCTCAGACCAAGGCTCCCAGAGGACATAGACACAAAATTATAAAATAAATACTGAGGAGAATGGGACATAAAGATATTCTAGAAAAAAAAACTTAATGCTGCCCAAAATATCACCTCCCCTCCAGCCCAGATAAAAGGTGACATTTGTACATGGCCTCTTGCATTCAAAGACTTCTACAGAGAGGTTGAAGTGTAGAAATTAGAGGTCGAAGTCTGGTCACCTAAATTTAAAACAGTGATGTGGAAAAACCTCTGTGTATCTACTGCACTCCCATCAGCTGTCATCCTGCTCTTTTATTCCCAAGTTAATTAATTCCCTGGAGATGCAGCACACTTGGAAGGGTTTAGCCCTGTGCTGCACTGAGCCATGGGCTCTGAATGGAAGGGGTACAATCCCTGCTCCAAGGGCCTCATTCCCTGGGTGTTTTGGTATATTCCATCCCCAACACATGGTTCAGAATTCCACAGCTGAGATCAACCACGGAAAACTTCAGTGTTTCCATCATTGATTTAAAGTTGTCTGGAAAGATTTAAAGTGACGACATACAGAATTTGGTAAACTATGATTATTGACATCAGCTGAGAGACAAAATGTTCTGGAAATTATTGACAACACTGGTAACTTCTGGCATCAGTGTTTTTTATTAATGAAGTTTTTTAAGGATTTAACTGCCTTATAAAAATACGTGTAAAATTCTAGCATAGAATCGAAGTTGATAATTGTTATGTATTGTGTTTTCCTAACAAAATCTAAAAGCAGCAAAGGCAGAGGAGCTCCACAATTCCTCTTAATTGTCCTGTTCTGTTCTTCTCTCTTCCCCTTCCTTTCCTCTTCCCCTTCCCTCTGCCCCAGAACATCAACTGCAGCCCAAGGCTGTGGGGGAATCCAAGTGGTTTTCTCTGAGGAGATCCCATTAGTTTCCACTTGCTGACAACTGTAAAATCAGTTACCTCCAGGGAAAATGATTCCTTCATCTCCCTGACTCTATCAGGACATTCACTGTTTGTTCTGGTAGTGACAAAGCAATCTACTGCTAAGGTATGTTTTTGTTTCTTGTTTTAAGAGACCTTCAAATAAAATTTCACTTGTCCTTGGTGTGAGATCTCCATGAACTGGTCTCGTTCTGGTGACAGGTGAACTGTGCCTGCATAGATATAAATATTTAATGCTGCTGTGTGAGCTCAAACCACAGACAGCACTCATGTCCCTCTTGTTCAAGTGATCTAACAGAAGTTCTGCAAGGAATTGTATAAATTGAAGCTAAAACAAATCTGGCTTGAGAGAACACTCCCCTCCTCTCCTCCTCTTCAGCCTGCTTGCAATTCCTCATTTTCACTACCCCAGCACTGCCAAGGCCACCAATAATCCACATGGCTTTTAAATCCCCCCAGGGATGGTGATTCCACTACTGCCCTGGGCAGCTGTGCCAGGGCTGGACATGATTTTAGTGAGGAAATATTCCCCAACATCCATCCTGACCCTCCCCTGGCCATTTCCCCTCTCCTGTCCCTGTTCCCTGGGAGCAGAGCCCGACCCCCACCTGGCTGTCCCCTCCTGTCAGGGACTTGTGCAGAGCCAGAGGGTCACCCCTGAGCTTCCTTAAATGCTTCCACTCTTCAAGTGGTTTCACTTAAATGGAACCAAATAAAACCATGAAATTCCCTAGTCCGAAATAATCTCAAAATCATAGCGATGCATTTCAGAAAGCAAATTTCTGTGCTGACACTGCTGGGCTGTTGTGGTCCAGGAGAGGAAATTCCTTATGGATCTTTTAGAAGGTAGGAAGAAAAGTGGGATTGAAGAGTTGATTTCCAGGAGGTCCTGGGGTCTGAACCCAGGCTCATGGTATTCAGAAGTGATTAGGAACGGGAAAATAGCAAGGAGACTGTTTTCTTGGTGGGCTCTGGTCTTCAAACTCCCTGAGGAATTGCAGGAGGGTGTTATAACATTTTCTGTCAAATGGAATGGATGGTAAAGGTCAGTGTAGGTATGTGAATTGATGCACCAGGATTACATTTTTTTTAAAAACCCAACAAAACCAAAAACCCCTTCAAAAACCTAATTTTGCTCGAAGAGCAATTGGCTCTGAGCTGACTGGTCAAAATCAGGAAAAATACCTTTGGATGATTTGTTTTTAATTAGTCTTTAATGTAAGGCAAGCTGAAGAATAAATTCTGTCCCTGTGAAAATTCCCTGGGCACAAGTGCAGTTATTCCACTGCTCCAGGGGGAAGGGAGTGAAGCTGGGAAAGGTTTGAAGAAGGGTGGGAAATGAAAGGGATGAAGTTGTTTTCCATGCAGAAAGAGAGGAATACATGGAATACTTTAGTCTGTAAAGGAATAAAATAATGGACAAAAGAAGTAAAATAATGGGGGAAAGGAGTAAAATAATGTGAAAAATTACTAAAATAATGTGGAAAATGGGAGGGATTTCATGGGGCTGAGTCCTGAGAGCCGTGGCAAAGGTGACGCTGTGTGCTTTTACAGCATGGGAAGCAGGGGGCAACAAAATCCACTCTCAGAAAAGAGGATGGATGACTGTTTTCCAGTTGTTGTAGAATGTTGTGAACGTGGGAAATTTCTGTAGATTCGGGGGGGAAATCAACACATTCCTGGGAAGGAAACCCAGGCTGGACCAATGCTGACTTCTGACTTGAGAAACCCCTAAAATGCAACTTTCTGGAGGAAGACAAAATACTCTGGAGCCCTTTAATACATGAGTGTCCTAATCTTAGACACTCCCATGTCCTTTAGATGATTGTAGGGAGAATATTTAACTAGGAGGGAAGATATTTAATTAAACAGTGTTTGATCTGATCCACTGCTTGTGTGAAGGCAGCTTGTGTGAAATGTTTGTTACATTTATATGGAATTTATTGAGAAAGGAAGCCAAGCTTTGAGTTTTGAAGTTTTTACACTGAGCAAGACATTTGAAAATAGACATTTTCTTTCCACTCCTTTTTTTTTTTTTTTTTTTTTTTGCCTCTACAGAGGGCTGAGTGGAGGAGGGAAACCTGTTTTTATGGTGGTTATTTACTGTGCATGGCTTTTATATCTTCAGTTCTGTACAAACACAGCACTTAAAGCACTTGCCTACCTGAGATACCTTTGACTGCCAGTGTAAGCACAAAAACCAGTAAAAGGTTACAGGAAAATAGTGAATAGTTACTGTAATACAAAGATTTATAAAGGTGAGAGAGTCATTTTTACATCCTGTTATGTTTCTGGTGATTGTATTTATGTATTCTGTAATGTATTACATACATAATACAGTGTATTTTATATATATTGCAATATATTATAGGTTATGTATATTTTTATATGTATTTCTAACATTATTTTACTTTTTTCTGGGTGAGGCTGTTAGTCTTATGGCTTAGTTTTAGGTATTCCTGCATAGAACAGGGAGTTGGACACAATGATCCTTAAGAGCCCTTCCTAATTTGAGATATTTTATGATTATTTAAGGAAAAATATTATGGCATGCATGGGGTCACAGCCCAGAGAAGAATCATGTTATGGCCTTGCTGAGCCTTCATCAGGCACATTCAGCCCAGGCTGTTCCCTCCTGGGGTGAGCTGGGAGCCACGGGGCTCTGTGGCTTTTGTCCTGTGTCTTCCCACATTTCTGCAGGAAAATCTTGGAATTTCAGATTTCTGTGTGCATAGCAGAGCCCAGGTCTGGTGGGGAGCAGATGAGGGAGCTGAGAAAGGGGCTCAGCCTGGAAAAAAGGAGGCTCAGGGGGAATTTGTGGCTCTGCACAACTCCCTGCCAGGAGGGGACAGCCAGGGGGGTCAGCTCAGTGGGGAAATAAAGGACAGGCACAACTGGGTTGTCCAAAAAGAAAAAGTTTTTAATATATGGAAATAATAAACAGAGGAAGGTGAACACTCTGTATAGATGTAACCTCAGAAGGCAAACTGGGGTAAGAACAGGGATATATAAAAGGTAGGTCTGGGGGCAGATCTGAGAGTAAGGGTCTAATCAGAAACTGGGATTTAGAATATGCAAAACACTGCATCAAACATAGACCAATGGGGAAAGAGAACTGGGGAATATTCTGGAACTTTGTCCAAATAACATGCTAACTTCCCATCAGCCTTTCTGCCCTTAACTTCTGCCCAGCATAATTTGGGTGTTGGGCCCTAAGCCTGCAGGCGGCCAGGGCCTCAAGCTGATTCCTTCACAGGAACCTGGGGCTGCCCCACAGTCCGAGCAGCTCCATTCCCACAGGGCTCTGCTCCCAGGGGACAGGAGAGGGAACAGCCTCAGGCTGGCCCAGGGGAGGCTCAGGGTGGATGTTGGGGAAGATTTCTCCACTGAAAGCGCTGTCGATTGGGCCGGACTGGGCGGCCCAGAGCAGCACCCCTGGGAGTGCTTGGGAAGAGTGTGGCACAGGGGGGCAGGGTGGCCTTGGCAGTGCTGCATTAATGCTTGGACTCCTTGGCCTCAGAGGCCTTTTCCAACCCAAATGATTCCACGGTTCCGTGGTTCTGCTGTCACTGGCCCCAGCAGCCAGAGCGACAGAGGCTTCTAAAGGCCGATGCCAGCACAGAAGAGCTTTTGGAGCAGACAAAAGAGATGCTCAGGGTGTGGAGGCTGGAAATCTGCTGAAATAACAGCACCTCTGTGTTTGTGGGGCAGCAGTTGCCAAACCTTCCAGGAATTTTGTGCTGATTCTGTTTTCCCCATCCAAAACACACCTGGAGCTCCCTGGAAGCAGCTGCTCTCCCTCTGGCTGATGCAGGGTCAGGTTCTGCACTATGTGGGACAAAATCTCCCCAAACCTCACATCCTCCCAAAATCTCCCCAACCCTCGTGTTTTCCCAGAGCAGGACAGGAGTTGGAAGTGGTCACAAAAATTGGATAAACTGTTTGGTAGCTTTTACCTAAAAACTCTAATCATTGACCAACTATTGACCTGAACTTAAAAACATTAGTGTACTGCAGCTCGTTATTTGTAATATCTGATTTTTAGTTTATTGGAAATATCTGGGGTTTACTTCATTGGAATATCTGATTTTTAATTTATTGGACAATTCTCCATATTTATTATTTCACCTTTCTGTTGTGACTAAGGATAAAAATGAGACTGTAATAACCAGGGTTTTCTCTAAGAAACTATACAATTATCATAAACCTTCAAAAAGCCTTAAGTAACAGCCATAAGTCCAAAAATTTTTGGAAAAACAACTCCATTACTGGAGTGCCAGTCAGGTTTGTATGAGCAGTGGGAATGAGAGGATCTGGACACTTGTGAAGTGCTGCTGTTACTCAGCTCAAACACGATTTTCTTGCTCTGTGAATCACAGGCCAGGGCTTGGCTCTGCTCCTACCCCTCGACAGCTCCCTCCCAGCGCTGCCTGAGCGTGTCTGGGCATTCCCACTGTGCTGTGGGAAACCCTCCGAGAGGGACAGACACTCTCTGAACTCACTCTTCCCTGGTTTCCATCCCCCGTTGCACTGAGGAGTGGTTTGGTGCAAGAGAGTAAGAGTGTCCCTGGAGAAGATTTCTAATTTTGCTCCCTGGGTGAGCTGAAGCTTTTCCAGAGCAGGCTGTGGGCAGATCCGGGTGGAGGAGGGCTGGGAAAGGTCAGGGATCCTATCTTGGCTCTTTTTTCAGCAGCTTTGCTGGTAAAACCCCACAGACGTTCTCGTGGGCTCTCTGCTCACAGAGAGACAGATCATTTCCCCCTCTAGATTTATAAGAGTGTTTGAGGTTGTGGCATCCTCAGGACCCAAGAGGCAGCCAGGATCTGTGGAAATAGCTGGGAAAACAGCAGCCACAGAAAGTGAGTGAATGGTGCCGGGCTGGTCCAAGCAGTGCCAGTCCCAGCTGCTCTCACCAAGCTCCTTGGGCAGAAATCATGTCTGGTTCTGCAGGCAGAACCTTGAACAATCTAAACTTGGAAAGCAAAATGCGGGAAATTTCATCCCTCCAACTCCAAAACATTCCATTTTTTTTTTCTCTATTTGGTTTTTAAAAATAATATTGTGTCCTTTCTGGGCACACATAAATATAGTGATGCTCCTTCTGTGTCTCATGTATTCCGGCAAACAAGCTGTCAGGATGCCTGAGAGGATGGTATATGTGGCAGGAGATTTATGAAACTGTTCCATCCTGCTTCTAAATAAATTAAAAAACGTCATGGTCTTGGGGAATCAAAGCTTTCAGAGCAGTGTTGTGGTTTTTGTTGCTCTAAATTAGTGAGATGAAGCACTTAATTTGAAAAGTTCCCTCCTCTGACAATTGTCGGGGAGTTCACACGAATGGAGCTTTTCATTTTCGTGGAGAAAACCTAAATTGTGTAAGTGATGTCATCTATTTTCATACTCTGTTTGGACAGCCTTGCAGACTACAAAGGACATTTTCTGGACTGTGGATCTGACTTTTCTGAGGGAAAATATCAGATATCTGTGAGGAAATGTTGGGGTTTTGTGCCCCTCTGCCCAGACAGACCCCCAGGGTGTCTGTGAGAATGGAGCACCCAGGAACCCCCTGTTTGCAATGCAAGGTTAAAACACACCAAGTTTAACTTCATATTCCAGCATTTTTTTATGGAAAGTGGAAACAGATGGACTAGACAAAGGCACAGTAATGTGTCTAACACTAACCAGAGGGAAGAAACCAAAGCAGCTATTCCCACATTGGTGTTTGCTTCTAGAAGATGTTCCTGCACTTCAACATTTGTTTAAAAACCTTACCAAGCCCATGGATATCTCCTGGCTGCTGGCCTGACAGGGAATTCCAAAGGGATGGCCCTGCAGAAGGGTGAGGGATTGGTGTGGGATTAGGAATGGCAGGATGATTTCTTAGTCTGAGACAAAATCATTGCTTAAAGCAGGAAAAGGAACCCCAAGTAACTGACTATGAGAGTGAGCAAAAGTCTGGTTAATCAGGAAATAATAATAATTTTGTCAAATACTTTTCATGCTAGAGAGGAAATTTAGTAGTGCCTTACTTGGTAAATCCAAGGGACAGGTGACACTATTCTGCACAGGTCTCTATTGGCACAGAAATATCTTTAAAAAGCTCACAGAGATGTCAAAAACAGTAATACCAAATTATAGTAAATAATTAATAAATAATACCAAATTGTAGTAAATATAGTAAAAACAATAAGACAAAAAAATGCCTGTAATTGAGAATCAGTGAATGAATTACAGTAACCCCTAAAGTAAAGCCAAATGACAAAAATTGCAAAACTTTGTTGTTGAAGGAAATACTTTTTTGGCACATGCAAGGTATGCATCATAAATCAATGGTTTTAAAAAGTCCATCTAGAACTACTGTGTTTTACTACATTTTTTGCCTTAACCCATTCTATTGAATTCCATCATTCTGTTAATAATGAGCTTGGGTTTTGTTTCAGAGGATTTCTTTTGCTTTCATCTCCTGCTTCTGCTGCTCATCCCTGTGAGTGAGACTTTTCCACATCTAAAGTATTTCCGGAGAACAGTTCATTCCTTTGTACCAGGTGGGTACTGACACAACAATTTAATAATTTGTATTGATTAATTAATTACTAAAATCAAACGTAAAAATTAACCAAAGCTTTCCATCCTTCTTTTGTTGTCTCTTTTGATTTTTTTCTTAACTGTGCCATATCCTACATCTTATTACTGCTCAGCATTTCCATATATTTGGATTTCATCTGACCAGGAGTTGTTTGATTTGACAGATTCTGTATTTGAAGCATCAAAATATGTTGCTATGGAAAAAGTTACGAGTTCTAATTAAAAATGCAGAGGTCACAAGTTTCCCAGAACCAGCAGGGCATAGATCCTAGGAGAAAAGAATCACAACATAAAAAATCCAGAGATATGTCACTCTGCAACTTTCCAGATCTGAAAAGGGAACAGCAAGCGTTCAGGACAAAAACACGAGGCTGAAATTCATTCAGATGCTAAATTCTCCCTTCCCACTGGCACAAGCTGCTTCTGGAATTCATGCAGAGCACTGAGATTTGAAATGTCATCCTAATACAAGTGAAAGTGAGGAGAGAGAGAAATTAGATGGACATTAGTAAAGAGAAATCAAACCTGCCAGGTCATCCTCTCAACTCCAATACCAACAGTGAATTAATTTTCATGTTGTGGTGCTGAGGTTTTAATGAATTGCCTGTGCCCTTCACATCCTTTGAAAGATCATCATGTTGGAAAACACTCTCAGGTACAGGGCAGAGCTTTGGGGTTGTCCTGTGCAGGTCCAGGAGCTGGACTGGATCATCCATGTGGGGCCCTTCCAGCCCAGGATATTCTGTGATTTTAGCTTTGATTGCCCTTCAATACCTTGAACTCTTTAACTGTTTTCCCTCTATTAACCTGTTATTTCTAAACAATTATTTTAGATTTCCTCTCCTTTTGCTCCAGTTCAGCCAAACTAAAAACCACCAATGCAAGCACAGCCTTGGGTCTGAGCTGCCCCCACCTGTGACAAGGTGTGCACAAATCCTCAAGTTCTCAACAGATCAATATCTCAAACAAATCAATATCTGCACCAGAGCACAGGATTTCAGATCAGCTCAGCTGTACCAAACCTCTGCTCTGGTATGAACCTACCTGCTCTGTGCTAGGTTGGCCATTTCTGCAATATTGTGGTAAATGAAACAGTTAAAACACCGAGCCATAGAAAATCCTAAATTGGAAAGGACTCACAAGGCTCATCAAAGTCCAATATTTCTACTCAAAATGTATTAAGCTTCTAATCTTTTGACAGCATTGGAGCTCTCAGAGCTCCCACTGCAGTAATTTTTTATTTTTAAATGACAAATATTGTGTGAATATCATCCAGTTTGTGTCCCCTGCCCTGCAGTAGCAGGGCACAGCAGTTTTTCTCCCTGAACTCAGAAGTTCAGGGAAGTGGTGCTGCTACTCCCAGAGCCAAGGGATCCCCAGCTCTTCTCTGAGAGCTGCTGAGTTTCTGTCTTGGAGAAAAGGGAATCCTGAGGCCTGACAGCTCCTGCTCCACAGTTCTGCTTCTAGATAGAAAAAAAATAACACTTCCTCACAGAAATTTGATATTTTTCCACAAAAAACACAGAGCCACATTCCAGCAAATGTAATTTTGTGAGGGTGGGCAGGCCCTGGCACAGGGTGCCCAGAGCAGCTGTGGCTGCCCCTGGATCCCTGGCAGTGTCCAAGGCCAGGCTGGACACTGGGGCTTGGAGCAGAGATGGGATGGGATGGGATGGGATGGGATGGGATGGGATGGGATGGCCTTTAAGGTCCTTCCAACCCAACTCAGTGTGGGATTCTGGCACTCTGCAATTCTGGGATTCTATAATTCCATGTTTTGATTACCCATGAGAACCTTGGCTCAAAGTTTCAATTCTCTGCTAAAGGTCCCACCAAAAGTGCAGCACAAGACTCACCCCTGCAGTTTAATGCATTTGCAGATCTAGAATTGTTTCCTCCCAGTTCCTGTCAGAATTCCAGAGTCAGTTTATTGCCAGGGTTATTTATAGTTCTCTATCATGGCCGTGGCCTCAGGCCACATCCCTTAAACTGAGGAGACAGGCAGTCAAGTGCAACACCAGAACAGGGAACTGAGTTTGTTGCTGGCACAACTACAGAGACCAGCACTGGGTCCTGTGTTTCAAAGCCTGTGTGCACCATTTTACTCTAATTAAAGATGCTATCATTGATAAAACAACAATAGATATCCACCTCACTTTTTGGTGGGGTTTTAAACCACTATATCTAATTAGGGTGAGGGCTAAATGCCTTTGTGAGGGCTCACATATGCTGATCTGTAGTTTTGTAAATGTAGACAATGTAATTCTGCTGTATTTAATGAGTCTTGTTTATAGTTCTGAAGTCTATAAACTGAGCTAATTACCATGAAAAATTCCAGGCAGCTGCCTTGAAAATGTTTTACCAGTTTTCCCTTTTGCCCTGCTTTGGTTTTAAGGCAAGAAGTTTTGAGGTAGTTACAGACAATATTCAGAATTGGGATCCATATTTAATGTTTTTCTATTGAACTGCAGTAAAGTCAGCTCTTAAATTCCTTGCTCTAATTCTAAGCCAAAGTAGATAAAAAACTGTGTGAAATCAGATGTCACCTCAGAGGGCGACTTTGCTTTGAGAAGGTACAAACTTTACCCATTCCACATTATTCATTTTAATAATTAATTGAGAGAATCATTTAAAAATATTTCAAATATTATATATGATACTCTATGATATGATATAAAACAGTTCAATATAATATGATTTGATTACTTAATATTTTATGTTCAATACTTAGAGTCAGTAATTTATATTTGTTCTAATTTTAATATGTAATATACAGTATGAAATATTTACTATATAACTCATATTTGAGACAGAAAATAGTAAAGTTCCCATTTTTGTGTGGAGACAGCACAGCTGTTTTCTGTCATAAAGCAAAAAAAAAAAAAAACAACATACTACAGTCATTTTATATACTGCTATTTCTATGCTCCCATGTTAATTTGGAGGTATTTTTAGTGCTATCCTGGCTTTCCTATAAATTTATTTTTAAAAAGGCAAGCAAGACACTCTGAAAGAGCAAAAGGGAAGCTCTGGACATCTTTCCCCGAGTGGAGTCCCCTGAAAAATTTCTCAGCCCTGCAGATTTCTAAAAGGCAAGAAGCCAGAGTGAAAGTGTTGGGAAGAGCGTGGAGTAACAGGAAAGGCTCCGTAAACTGATTTTCTACTAAAAATTCTGATTCAGGGTGTTGCTAAGTGCAAACAGAAATATTTCTCTGTCGGTTGCCAGACAAGCGGAAGACTTTGGGATTTTCTTTTCAGCACTTGGAGCTCTGAACAAGGTGGTGGGAGGGGATTCTGTGCAGCCTGGCAGGGCCTGGGTCCCTCACGGGGCTGGGTTTAACCCATTTGGGTTTCTCCAGAGGGTGTAAAACCAGCTCCAAACCAACTCCAAAACAGCCCCAAACCAGCCCCAAACCAGCCCCAAACCAGCTCCAAACCAGCTCCAAACCAGCCCCAAACCAGCCCCAAGCCAGCCCCAAACCAGCTCCAAACCAGC
>VZUA01082302.1:0-12176 GCA_013401035.1 Horornis vulcanius | reverse complement strand
TGCCCCAAGCCAGCCCCAATCCAGCAGCCTCACATTTGGGGCCCACTTTATTCAAGTAGCAGGCCCAGGACACTGTGAGGAGCTGGGCAAGGCCTTCTGCCTCCTGAGAGCCTCTGGGATATGAACTGAAAATTAAAATAAAAGAGAAAATCACTTGGTGAGGATTCCATGGGAAGATTTTCACGGCAGCGTCAGGCTGAGGATGTTTCTCACGTGCCCTGATGATTTCACTTAATGAAGACAATTATGTGAAAAACTTTTGTGTGTGATTACAGGATGAAAAAAAAATCCGTGGAGTCATTAAAAAAAAAAACCCAAAAAACCATTTCAGAACAAGCCATATAAGGCACAGAGAATTCTGCCCCGCTGACTCTGGCCAGGCTGGGGAGCAGCACTTAAAGGAAAAGGGATTTGGGAACAGCAGCAGCTCCTTCCCTTCGGGCTTCCCTGACCCAGCTTTGGCACTCATCCTGTCACTGCTCCTTTCATGAGGATCTTTACTGTTTGTTTCAAGGTCTGTTATGGCTTTTAACAGGTTTCTTGAAGCCCCTGAGGCTGAGGTGTGTATATATATATTTACATATATACACACATACATTATATACACACAAATTAAATATGTATATTTTCATATTTATAGATATTAAATATAGATGTATACATTATATATAAACATAAATGTGTACATTATATAAATATACTTTAAAAATATNTTATATAAATATACTTAAAAATATAAATGTATCTATACCTTAAATATAGATGTTTGTATAATTACATTTTTATTTTTGTATTTATATATTTGATATTTATGTGTTCTTATATATATACTATTCTGTCATCTCCACTTAACCTGCCCATATGAATGAGACAATATTTCAGCCAAATGCTCAAACCCCCTTGCCAATAGGCGCTGGAGCAGGCACTGCTGGAGGCTCTGCTCTTGGAAAGGTGGCTGGAAAACTGAAAATGTAAGGCTCAGGATAGCAGGTCGCTCTGGGTTTGCACCTAGACAGCCCTGGAAGGGGCACTGATTCCAGGCAGGGACTTTGAAAGGTTATTGACAGCAAAGGTGAGTTTTTAATATTAAACTATTCAGTATTAAAGCTTCCTGGGCTTTATTTTTGACCATATTAACACTGTGAGGACTTGGGTGCAGACTGTGGCCAGGAGATCTCGTGCTCCTCTCCTGAGGAAGCACTCTGGAACATGAATTTGCTTGAAGAGTGTTCCTAAAATGCTGCTTTTGGCCTGGAGAACTGCCTTTGTGGGACACACTTGGCCTCCCAGCTGGAATGTGAGGCTGGGAGGGTGAACTGTGGAGAGCAGCTCTGAGAGCTCCATCAGCAGCTGGAGGAGGTGGTGGGTGAATTGTGAGGAACGTGTGGTGAGGAGAATTCTGGGCTTGGGAGAACCTGGCTGAGAACAGGGAAGAGGGAGCATGGAAGAGCTGGGGTTTGTGAGACTGTGGTGAGAGGAGAGGGGTGTTTAACATCTGTGATGTCCTGGAATGCCAGAATGGTTGGGTTGGAAGGGACCTTAAAACCCATCCTGTTCCACCCCTGCCATGAGCAGGGACACCTTCCACTGTCCCAGGCTGCTCCAAGCCCCATCCAGCCTGGCCTTGGACACTTCCAGGGATCCAGGGACACACACAGCTGCTCTGGGCACCCTGTGCCAGGGCCTCCCCACCCTCACAGGGAGAATTCCTTCCCAATATCCCACCCATCCCTGCCCTCTGGCAGTGGGAAGCCATTCCCCCTTGTCCTGTCTTTCCATCCCTTGTCCCCAGTCTCTCTTCAGCTTTCCTGGAGACCCTTTAGGCCCTGGAAGGGGCTCCAAGTTCTCCCTGGAGCCTTCCCTTCTCCAGGTGAGCACCCCCAGCTCTCCCAGCGTTTCCTCATGGGGAGGTGTCCATCCCTCCCCTGAGCTCTGCCTGGATGAAGGGACACACACACGGATTTATATCAGCAGGGAGGTTCCTCCTCTTGTCTGTTCATTTCCCCCCTTCCAGCCATCCCACGGGTGCTCTTCCAGCCTCTCCATGGCTCTGTCCCTTGCTCAGAGCAGGGACCAGCACATGGAATCGACAGCCAGGGGCAGGGGTTTGTATCGATCCCCACACGGTGACAGATTGTGCCAGGGGCTACTGCCAGGGCAAGGGCTGGAAATAAAACCCGGGAAGTTCCTTATCTGCTCTGGATCCTACAGGAATCCTAGTTAAATATGTTGATATTAAATAAGTCTTTACCAAACTTTAAGCACAAAAACCTGCTGATGCAGAGCTGTAGCCAAACCCCATTTTTGGTTATAATCCATGACTCAATTCACTATTGTCAGTCCATGGATTGGGTACAATGTGCCAAAAATAACTATCAAAGCAGGTCACTGAGAGATGAGCCTTTCCAGAGGCTGTGCTGATGCTCTTGTGGCATTCTCTCTTCATTGTGTGAACTAACAGACTGTAAGTTCATCACAATTCTGGGCTAATTAAGCTGTCTTTTCATTGCGCTCTTAAATATTTTCCCACCTGAGGCAGCTCGTGGCTTTTCCCCTGAGCTGCTGACCACTGCCTTACAAACACCCACTTTTAACAAACTGTGCACTTGCTGGGTCCATGGGCTGCGTTCAGATCAGTTGAGTGGAAAAAGCAATTTAGCTTTTATTTGCTGTCTGCTGCTCTGGCGTGCTGCAGCCAGGCTGACCTCCTCAAAACCCCCAGCTTGTTTAAATTTGATCAATAATTTGGGATTAACCAGCATGCTGATCTTTGTCTTCTAAACTAGGTACAATTTAAATGTGTGTTTTCCACCAAAGAAAACAGCAACGTTTGCATTGCAGCGCTGAAGCTTTATTCTGCCAGTGACATTTCCCCTTTGTCATCATTCCCTATAGGAAATCCTGAATAAATACAAGTTTACAGGTGCAGTTAACAAAGGACATGAACCAGTTTACCACTCTCCCAGTAACACCAAATTCCCAAAATCCCATTGCTTTCTGTAAGTCTAACACTGTCTGAAATAAACACTACGTGAAGTAGTTTAGCTGCAGTGTTTTATAAATATGCCAGAGCCAAATCTCATGCACCAAATGTATTCAGTACCTGTGATCCTGGTTTTCATCAGTGCCAGTTCAGCATAATGTCATAATTTACAGCAAGAAACAAGAGATTTGGAGTTGAGGGGGTTTTGTTGGGTTTTTTTTCTATTTCTTTTATGCAACAGCTCAAAAAACTGCATGGAGTAACTGCCACAGAAATATTGGGGAATTTAACATCTACAAACATATTGGATTTGAAAACTGAAACCAAAGGGAAGTTTATTTGTTATACTGAGTTTGTAAAGGAAATTTCTTGTGTCTCTTATAAAATTCAGCAAGGTTCTACTGCAAGGCTTAGCAATGAGGATCCCTACTCCTGCACGTGTGTATTTGGGAATAAGAACTGAAGTTCCCTGCACCATGACCCAGTTGGACAGGTGAGCTCCTGCTCCTGCAGGCTTTAGGAGCACATTTATAGCCCAGTTCTCAGTGAGGTAAAAACTCATCCCTTGATCAGTGTGGCAAACAGGAATAGCTCATTCCCAGGTGAGAAACACTTTTCACACACAGAAATAGTTTTGGACACAGATCTCCCAAATGTTCATTGTAAGTGTTCTCAGTAAGCAATGTGTGTTGTCTGTATTCCTGATACTTGGGAAAAGAGACAAAAAATCACCCCTTTCTGGCACTTTTACACAATACATTTTAAATCTCAGGTTCCATTCAGAAAGGTCTTTGAAAAAAGAGTGAACTGACTGCTCTGTACCTGAGGAGCCACCAGTTTGCTGAGAAAAATTCTGTCAGTGAATGCTCTGAAGTGGATTTGTCACAGATGGAAGGAAACAAGGCAGTGAGGTATTTTCATGTTCTATGAATTTATCTCCCCACTGTGTGGGGGGTTTTCAGGGGAGGGGAGCACACAGAGCTGCCCCAGAAATAGGCAGGTGTGCCCAACACCACCTGGAGCTGAGGGTACTTGAATTGTTCTTTTCCAGCTGTTTGCAACAGCAGCATCCAAGGGGAGGATTGCACAATTCCATCTGCTCAGTTACAGCCACTTTGATTCATCTCTGTGGGTGCCAAACTCCTTCTGAAAGAGTAAATGCATTATTTAAACATAAACAGTGCCACTCACTCCTACAGAGCAAAATAAAGATGAAAATATCCTTTGCAGCCTTTCAAGTTAACTGGATTGCTGCAGAGCTGAGTGTGAGTGCCTTGGGCAGCAGAGGATCACACAGCATCCCCCAGGCTGCCACAAAAGGCTGCTTTTTGTCTTGGCTTTGAGTCATCCATTGATTTCCAGTGGGGAATCAGCCTCCTGAAACCACACAGCAGAGCAAATTCTGTGTTCTGGGATGTGCAGCTCAACCTGTGCACAGGGAAAGCAAATCACTTGGACTGAGCAGTAGAATGATGTACAAGGTGGAAGTGATGCTCCTCAGGAATTGCCAGTCTGGGGACTGGCTCTGACAGAGCAACACTCCATGGAATTCTTGAGGTGGGTTCTGCCCTCTCAGGGCCCTGTGTGCTGGTTTTGAGCGCAGAGAAGTCATGGCCTTAAAAATATTACAGAGAATCACAGACTGGTTTGGGCTGGAAGGGACTTTAAACACACCCACAACTTCAAGAATGACAGAAAACAACATTCCAAATTGTATCATGCCTTAGATTACAACATTCACTGGTTACGTTTATTGACTATGTTTGTTTTTATTTAGAAAATAATTTACTTGATGTGTTTGACTGAGCCAAATGAGCATTAATTTATCTTTTCTCTGTGTAGGAGCTGCTTTAATGGCATCTGGTCAATGTGCAGTGAGAAGGCTGCACTGACTGCTGTTCTTATTGGAAACAATTAATTTAGCAAATGTACTCAATTTTCATTCCTAATAACTTTCCAGACAACATTCCCTGTTTGTACATTTTTTCTTGGATTCTGTGGGTAACTTTAATAAAAAGGGAATTCCCTAAACATGTTTACTTTGGCACTTCTTGCACTTATAGGTCCTGCAAGCAAAGAGCTTTTCAAGACATAGAACCATTTGCTTTTTGGTGTGATCCATTTCCCCACTCTCCAGATCACAGAATCCCAGAATGGTTTGAGTTGGAAGGGACCTTAAAGCTCATCCTGTTCCATCCCTGCCATGGCAGGGACACCTTCCACCATCCCAGGCTGCTCCAAGCCCCAATGTCCAGCCTGGCCTTGGGCACTGCCAGGGATGCAGGGGCAGCCACAGCTGCTCTGGGAATTCCATCCCAGCCCTTTCCCACCCTGCCAGGGAACAATCCCTTCCCAATCTCCCATCCAGCCCTGCCCTTTGGCAGTGGGAGCCATTCCCTGTGTCCTGTCCCTCCATCCCTTGTCCCCAGTCCCTCTCCAGCTCTCCTGGAGCCCCTTCAGGCCCTGGCAGGGGCTCTGAGCTCTCCCTGGAGCCTTTTCCTGTCCAGGTGAGCACCCCCAGCTCTCCCAGCCTGGCTCCAGAGCAGAGGGGCTCCAGCCTGGGATGAGCTGCCCTCGGTGCTCCAGCAGGGAATGCAGGAGAAACTCCTGAGCTCAGACTGAGCTGAACCCATCCGTGCCACCTCTGGAAGCAAACAGCTCCTGTGACAGCCCCTGAGTGCAGGCAGTGCTCAGGGGATGTCAGTGTGTGCTGACAGCTGGGATCAGGGCTGTGAACACTCCGTGCAGGGAATTCCATGTGGATAATGTGCTCCAAAGTGCTCCCGTGCTGCCACTCAGTGCTGTCCACAGGCCTGCAAAATGTCATTTTATCTTCCTGACTCCTTCTCCCTGCCCTCATGAATGAGGCACTCACCCTGTTCCCCTCAATGAAGGCTTTGTCTTGGTCTTCAACATTCAGCACAAGGTTTTTGATGATCAGAATGAAAACCACTGAGTTTTCTCCTCAGGCTGCCAGCACAGGAATATTGCTGGCTGAGAGATGGAAAGCACGTGGATAAAACCACTGGATTTTCCCTCCACGCGTGTCTCACCAAGAATGTTTTATAAATGTTATTTGTAATGATTATTTATAATCATTGTAAAGATTATTCTTATATTCTGTGTAAGTTTTCAGTATCTTTTTTGATGCCTGAGATTGTTGTACTGCATACAAAGTGCATTTAACTGCTCAACTCTGCCCTTGGTAATTCAGAGAACCTCAGGGAGAGAGACACTTTCTCAAGGGCCTTGAGTAAATTTTCCTCTAAAATTTGTCTCAAAAGCATTTCCTGATAATAAGATAAATATCATGGGTGACTGTTTTCAGTCTACACTGATGTGCTCAGATGTTTAATTTCCTGTGAATATGGGCCCTAGAGATAATAAACACAGTGATAAGAAGCTTTTTTTAAAACTTTCTGCTGCACTATGGATTCAGTCTGGGTAGGGGGGAAAAGAACCTTTTGATGATAAATAATTGAAATGAAAACTCACAAATTCACTAAAGGAAGGGTCACTGTCAGAAGAAATAAGGGCTGTCTAAGCAATGGTTGCATATCTCTGATGTGTTTTTATATAAGGGAGCTATTTCTAGCAGAATGCAAAGACTCTTTTCCATGGAAAAGAGTAGGGAAGCACTGGAGGCAGCAGAGGCATCCTTAGAAAGCAGGTGCCAGGATCCCTAAATGATGAGAACGTGGGAATAGGTGGAAAAACAGTGTTTGGGCAGTGATTGGCTGGAGGCAAATTGTTGGATGGCTGAAATATGGGAGAAAAATCTCAAAAGAGGGAGTTCAGGGGACAAGAGGAGCTTTAAACGTGAGGAAACTTCTATTTCCCAATAATCTCCAGCTTAATTGCAGAATGAATCATTTCTTCCACGCCTCTCTCCTGCCCAGATGTTGCTGCAGATGGCAAAGCTTGTGCCAAAGAGAGCTTGGAAATGCACACCAGGGCTGTGACCAGCCTGGTTTGACTTCCAGTGACACTGCCAAACAAATAAAAGAATGCTACGTTCCTCTCTGCTCCCCACACCTTCTCCCCTCTGCTGGAGCTCAGGCTTCTCCAAAAGAAAAGTGTTCTCACCCATCATCCCAGCCCCTCACAGTAACTGAATAGGGAAAACAAATCATCTGCACTACCAGAGAGCTAGGAAATATTTTCTAAATTGTATCACAGTAGAACAAAAAGCTTCCTTGAGCTGTAGGGTCTAGGAGAAAGGAGGTTATATATGGCATTAATTTTCTATTCTCTAATGGAAACCATTGTCCGACTTTGCCACAGCCGTGGTTTTCTAATGGTTGGGAGTAATTTGCCCAGATTAATGCTCTCTGTTCAATCCATTTAATGTGACTTAATTTCATAACACTACAGGCTTTATCAGTAGTCAAACTAACCCCTGCAAAACCCCAGCAGGCAAAAATGCCTGTCGAGTTTAGCTGTTGAGGCTGGATGGTGCTGCTTGGTGAAAAATGAGGGAATTGTTTGGAGGGAAAGGACCATCAGAAAACCACTGGGTCTGCCCGAATTCTTTGTCTTTCATCAGAAGTGTTCTTGGGTCACAGCTCGGCTTTATCTTCACGTTTATCACAATGTGGGGTTTGTGTCTGGGGCCATTTGGGAGCTCTGTCAGAGTCCCCCAAGCCTGCTCTGCACAGATCATAAATCAGTGACCCAGCACAAATCCTCACTCACTCTTTACCAGGGTGAATTTGGGATATCACCTATTGCAAAGGTAAAGGCTCAGATATTTTCATTTCAGCTTCATTTTGAAAGTATCAGCTACACAGGATCATAAAAGCTGCTGTGTAGGTTGGATTTTTCCTCCTGTGGTTGTTCTCATCAGCTTTCTCTCTACAGTACATTTAGGAATACTCACTGTGACATCTTTCCTCCCTGAGATGTTGCAGCATCCCAGTTCTGCCCCAGGACAGCAGCAAGTGCTCTCAGTCAGTCACTGTCCTGCCTTTGACACCCAACCTGCTCATTCTGAATGCTAAAGTAACCTTTGGTTTGGTTTAAGATTACCTCACATGGCATTCAAGATTGTTTTGGCCCCTTTTGTCCTGAGGCTCATCATAGGAAGCACCATTCAATGCCTTAACTGAGGAGAGGGTTTTGTTTTTTTGGAATTGTGAACACGTTAATTGTGTTTTTAGTGTAAAAGGCTTCTCAGAAATACCATTTGCAGCCAGGGTCTACTATTCTGCCTTGTCTCCCCCCCCAAAAAAATCACCCCCAAAGTACCTGTAAAGCAACTGTTAACAGCATTTCCAGGTTTTCACCCAGTTTTAGTGGCTGCTGCTTAGGGTTGATGGCTTTGCCAGGAATTTCTGACAGATATTGCTCTGACTGAGGGCTGTGGTTTAGTGATCACTGTAGGATTCACACTCCACATTTAGCATTTTAGGGGCTGCTGGAGGAAATTATGAACTCCTGAAAGACACAATTCTGGAACTGTAACCCTTGAGAAAGGTTTGCAATCGCCCTCCCTCAGGATCCAGGGTCCATCTCTCTGTGCTCTGATTCAGGGCATGGGTTTGACAGTGTCATTCCATGCAGCCAAACTTCCCAGGAAATTTCTAAGTTGTTGGAGAAAGTCACAAGGAAATATATCCTGATGGGCAGAGAGTGATGGGATAATGGGGAATGGTTTAAAACTAAAGGAGCAGAGGTTTAGATGGGATTTTGGGAAGGAACCTTTCCCTGTGAGGGTGGGCAGGCCTTGGCACAGGGTGCCCAGAGAAGCTGTGGCTGCCCCTGGATCCCTGGAAATGGATCCAGGGCTTGGAGCAGCCTGGGACAGGGGAAGGTGTCACTGCCCATGGCAGGGGTGGCACTGGATGGGCTTTAAGGTCCCTTTCAACCCCAAGCATTCCAGGATTCCCTGATTCCTGTGGTGCCATGCACTGCAGAGCCAGGTAAGAGTGGGAGCGCAGACACACCAGCCTGGAATGGGGCAGGGCAGCACCTCAAGGGTTTGTGGTGGTTACTCACCCACAGGAACCCACAGAAAGCTTTGAAATTGCAAAAACCCCACTGATTTTGAAGGAAAACTTGAGGAATTGGCATCTCAGGCCAGAAGACCCTTTCCTATTTCCCGATACTGCCCTTCCTCCTTCAGCAGCCACATTCCAATAATCCAACACACAGCACAGTTCATTTGATCCCCTTTAGGTCAGGAAGCACAAAACACTCAAAACTGAACTTTGGTGGAGCCTGGGGTGAGTTTTCCCTCGGGTAAGGGCTGTGGCAAACACGTTCCTCTTTGTGACCAGGATTTCTCTTGCCCACCCACTGAGAATGACCCGGCCAGAAGGTGCTGGGGAAAGGGGAGGCTGAGACCACCCAGCAGTGGCTGCAGCAGCCTCAGGTCAGCCTGGGTGGCCCATTTGTTCCTCCCCAGCTTTTCTTCTGCCCTTTCTGATCCTTCCCAGTATGGACCAGTGCATGTTTGTGGTCCTGCAGGGAAGGGAGAGCCCCGGGGAGGGCAGGTGGGGCTGGGCTGCTCCGAGCTGTCTCACCCGGGACAAACCTGGAAGGAGAGGGAAGGAAGAAGCTCTGATGGAACATGAGGTGGATTTCTGTGCAGGAGAGGCTTTTGGAGAGGGTGTGGATGCAGTGGGTTTGAGTTCACTCAGCCCATCCCACTGGTGATGATTTCCTTATGCTCATTATTTCTCAAGGAGAAGAAAAGGGTTTGTATTACGAGAAAACCCAAACGTTTATGGTAAATTTCCTAAGCACGAAAGATGGTGCAAGCAAGAAACATATTTAAAAAAACCCACACCATGTAAAACATCAAAACCCCACCAACCTCAAATCAAACACAAAGGAAGAGATGTGGAGCCTCCTCTACAAGTGCCAGAAAATTCAAAATTCTGATCCTGTCTGATACAGCCCTGGGATGTCCACCAGAACACTCACCTCTGTTAAAAAAATCTTTTCTGTTAAGTCTGTGTGTTATTTGGAGATTACTTCATGTATTTCCTCTCCACACTAACTTGTGATTTTTATTGCACAGGTTTTTTCACAAATTCTGGGCAGAACTGCCATCACAGTAACCCTGTGAGATGGGCAGTGTGGTGGAAGAAATATTTATAATAAGTGAGTGGACAACTCCAAAGTCAGTGTACTGTAACACAAACCCTCCAAGGTCTTCATTTCTTCCTCCACAACTTCGTGTCAGCAACAAAAGGAAAAGCTGCTTTGTAATGACAACAAGAATCTCCTAACACTGAGAAGATGTTAGAACTTACTGTGCCTTGTCCCTTCAAGATAAAGGCTGCCTTCCACCTGGAACTGTGTCTTTTTAATTCAATTACAGTTTTTCAGACTGCATTTCTGATTTAAAGAGATGCCCATCCTCCTGCACAGCATTAGTGCCAATATTCATTAAAAATGGAGAGAATCCCACACTGGAGAAGCACAGAGATCTAAGGGGGGACACTGCTTTAGGTGTGGGGGTCTTTAGGGTACCCTGAGGAGATGAGGCACAGCCTGCAGAGAAGGAAACACTTTTTGAGTGGGGAGATGGGGAACACCTGAAGTCCCTTCCTGCCCTGAGAGCTCTGGCATCCCTCAGTCACAGCCCCACTGCTGCTCTTGGAGAATTGGAATTCCTTCTTTCTTCGCTTCCTTACCCTTCCCAGCATCTCCCACTGGATCCCAGACTGGGTGTCCTGAGCCAGGGCTTCCTCCCAGCTTCCCACCTCTGATTCTCAAAGGCATCTCCATAATCTGGGTGTCTTCTCTTGGAATTACTTAAAAACCACCCCAGGCTCTCCCCTCCCCTCCTGAATTCTCACTCAGGTCCATCTTTGTCTCTGTCTCTGCACAGCCCTGGGGAGATGCTGCCTGGGATATCCTCAGGGCAGCTCCTCGGCCTCACAGATTTGTTCTCCCAGTTCATTTCCCCTCACCCTCCCTTCCTTTTCCCTCCTTTCTTCACTCCCCACCTGCTTTTTTTTTCCTCTTCCCTTCCTCTCCTATCTTGATTTTTTACTTCTGTCCTTGTTCCCTTCCCTGTCTCACCCTCATTTTTCCTGCCCATCCTTTCTTTTCTCTCTCCTTTTCCCTCACATTTGCCCCTCCTTTCTCCTTCCCCCTCTTCCTCCCCATCTTAAAAATTCACCTTCCCTTGTCCCATCCCTTTTTTTGTTTTCTTTCTCCCTCTCCTTTCCTCTCTTTCTGCCACCCCTCCCTTTAAGCACCAACTCAGATGAGCACCAGCTCAATCCTGCCCCAAACACCCAAGACATCCTCAAACCCCACCTCAGTGCTCCCAAAACCACTCTGAGACAGGCAGGCCAGGCTGGGAAGGTGGATTTGTTGGTTCTGCAGGGTAAACCTCTGAGGACCAATCTGGAAGAGAAGCACCGTGACCGGAATTCATTCAAATTGTTCATTTCAGTGACATTTTTCCAAGGAAATGTGTAAACACAGAAGGGGGAGCAAACAGGAAAGGAAGGAGCAGGAAGTGTTTGAGAGGAGAAACACCGAGTGCCATCAGCATTTACACTGTTAGAAGCTGCAGCAATCACAGAATCCTGGAATGGTTTGTGTGGGAAGGGACATTAATGAGCATCCAGTGCCACCCCCTGCCATGCCAGGGACACCTTCCACTGTCCCAGGTTGCTCCAAGCTCTGTCCCACCTGGCCTTGGACACTCCTGGTTAGCTTCAGTCTTTTATCAACAGAGATTTTCTGCATGAGGCACATCAGGTATCCCCCTGGGATTGATATTGCTGATTACTGAGAGTGCCTCTCAAGGAAATTTCTCCTGGTTCAGGTACACAGGGGTGACAGGAAAGGAGCCTCTTACTGTGAATTTGTCTGCTCAAGACCATCAAACCTTTTTCCCCTGTGAGCAAAGGCACAATTCCCAGGGTGGGGTCAGGTGTGTGAGGTGTGTGTGAGGTGTAGGAAGGTGTAAAATGAGAGGTTTTAGTGTGGGAATTTGTACAATCAGATTTTTTGATGTGGAAATTTGTACAATCAGAGGTTTTGATGACGGAATTTGTACAATCTGAGTTTTTAGTGTGGCTATTTGTACAATCAGAGGTTTTAGTATGGATATTTGTACAATCAGAGGTTTTGATGTGGGAATGTGTACAATCAGAGGTTTTTAGAGTGGGTATTTCTACAATCAGAGTTTTTAGTATGAATATTTGTACAATCAGAGGTTTTTAGA
>VZUA01082301.1:34997-66023 GCA_013401035.1 Horornis vulcanius | reverse complement strand
CCTGCCCATGGCAGGGGAGTTGAAACTCAATAATCTGTAAAGTCCCTTCCCACCCAAGGATCTGTGGGTTTGTAGGCTCTGGGGAGGTTGTATTCCCCATGGCCTCTGCTGAAGCAACGAAGTGCAGAGACAAAAATGTTCAGTGTCAGTGAGGCTGGCTCTGAAGCCTGCTGTTTGTGGCACCCCTGGGTGGGAAGGAGATCCTCATTTCACTTGATTTCTCTTTTCAGAGAACTGTTAAAATGTGAAATGTATCTAATTGGTTTGTCAGAGGAGCTAGCATTTAAGAGTGAGATATCAGCACTACTGCAAAAGTCTGGAATGGCTCAGAAGGAGCCATTAAAGGACAGTGAGGCATGGATTTGGGGATACAGGCATCTGGGATACAGTCCTGCTCCCTGGTCCTGTCACACAGGTATGTGATTTCCCTGAGAATTCACTCTGTGAGGTAGGTAACTCACCAGGCTGGAGATTTGCTTCACTGGTACCTCCCAGGTTATAATATTTATGTCTTGTTGTCCAAGACACAAATATTATACACCTCTTCTGTTTGCCCTGAATGCAATGTGATTCCTACCTTTGGATATGCACACATTAAATCATAGAAATCAAAAAAATCAATCCTTCCTCTTTCCAATGTGGCAAGGAGGTGTGACCTCCTGGGGACCACAAGTGCCAGCAGAGAGAGATGGAAACAGGGAAAGCCTGGGGTAGGATGAGTGCCTACCAGCACTTCTGTGAAATGAGACCTCCCCTTCAAGCAGCTCTATGGATTTCCATTGAGGAATAATGTGATTTTTTTCCCCCTCTCCGTGTTAGGCTCCCATTGTAGACCAACTACTTGCTGAGCAACTCATACTGAGCTTGAGCCAGGTCTGGGTCCTCACTGTGTGTGTTTGAAACCCACTAAATATGTGACCATCTTACCAAATCAACCCTTCTGTGGTTCCTGGGCACTTCCTTAGGCCAACACACAGGCACTGCCTGCTTTTGTCATGTTTAAAGATTTTGTGCCTCTATGTTGTCACATGCTTTTTACAGATTCACTGGGAACTCTAAAGTGGTGACTTGTAGCTCGGTATGATTTACCCGTTGTTTTCTGCTGTGCAAAACTGTTTGTCAGTGGAGCTGCAATTTCAGGAGGATGTTTGCACAGAAATATAATGAGGCTTGGCTGGTCCTTGGGAGCAGGAGTGATTTTGAATGGCTGCTGACCTCGCAGGGAATCCGGGCTGCAGTCTGGCAGAAACCACTGAGCTGGAAACAAAATCCTGGGGAAACTAACGCAGGCTCTCCATCTTCTGCTCCGAGTTAGTAAAGAGATAGTTTGTCCAAAAGTCAGCAGCAAATGCTGGAAGATGCCTTCGTACTTCTGCCATTGAAAGTTATTTTCAGTAGTAATAACACTGTTTTAAATGGGTCTGCACTTCTTGGTGTTTGTGTAAACTGTTCACTTGCAAATGAGCTGGCCTTCCCTTCGGGTCTGTTCTGATGACTAGCTTTGAGCTTGCGCTTTCTCCTTGGTGTGGGTTAGGCCCCTGCACAGGCTCTGCAAAGCACAGGGTGCTTTTACACTCTTGGAACTTCAGAGAGAAAGAACTTATTTGTTTTATAGCCAGGTTTATTAGCTCCCATTCTGTTTACAGCTGATAGCAACTCTGATTTCCACCATTACACAATACATACAATTACAGGGAAAATATACGTAGGAGTTGTTCTTGAATCAGAAGTATGATAAAACCAGTGGTTTTCTCCAATTGTATTTTTTTCTGACCTTTTTTTAGCAGTTAGCTATCCTATGGTAATAAATCACATTTTGCATTATGAGGATACAAAGGCTCAAACAAAAAGGCTGTGGGTTACAGAATTGCTCTTCACAGGGCTGCTCTGCCCTCTTTCCAACATCTTCTCTCTAGAAAATGAAGGGTTTGCTTACACTTAAAAAAAAACACAAAAGAAAAAGAGTTGCCTTTGGCCAGAGATCAATCACAGAAAATTTCAGTCCCATCAGAGAATGTTTTGGAAACATATGAGGCTGTAGGCAGCGGATCTGATCCTGATGCCACTGAGCTCACAGCTGTTTGAGTCCTGCCGTGGATTTAACCATGGTTTGCCCCCGTGAGCTGGGGTTGAGCCCCAGCTGTGGGCTGCCACAGCTCTGCTCAGCAGCCTTGGCACTGGCTGAGGCTGGAAAGAGACAGTGGAAGGTGCTGCCCTTGCTCTCCTGAGCAGCAGCAGTGAATGGGAACCATTCATGTGCTTAAGACCAGGACCCACCTAGCTGTGCTATAAATAGTGAGCTGCAAACCTCTGAAGATAAAGTGCTTTAGCTCAGGTGGAAATCCTAACTTTCAGGTGCTTATCTTGACCAGCTGTATTTGGCCTGCCAAATGCATTTTGGCTTGGTGTGTTTTAGCACTTCAGGCCCTGGGCTGAACTGCTACAAAGGGCAAAAAATATTGATTAAAATAATATTTAGCTGCTCTGCCTAAATCATCCATCCCTTTGTATATGCTTAAGGTCTTCCTAAGGATTGAAGGCTCTTGCAGAAGCTGGTGTTTGGAATATGCTGACCATTGGGAAAAGTTTGTCCAACTCACCAAGAACTCCCAAGAACTGTCCAGATTTGGGCTGTCCAGTGGGTTTGTGCATCTGTGTCTGCTGCTGGCACCAGGGCAGCAGTGCCTTGCACCTCTCTGCAGTTTTCTTTCCTGTCCAAAAGAGCCTGGACAGTCGTGCTTGCAAGGAGACAGGAGCAACTGCCTCATCAGACTGTCATTATCTTTTGCCCTGGAAGTGAAGAAAATATGATAAATGGTTTGGTGAAGCTGATGTTTTTTTTAAAAAAATCATGTCCCTTTCGACCTCGAACAATACAGCTATACTTACTTTAAATTACTTGCAGTACAGCATTGAAAATGACCTGTCTTGTGTATTTCTCATGAATGTTCCTGAGGAAAGAGGATCCCTAAACTTTCTGCTCCAATACTTTTGGAAATTCAGGCGCTGGTCTTTTAAGCCAAGCAAGCACATCTTTGTACTGGAGCTGTTGCTTGTCTTACTCTTCCATGGGCATTCCTCAAGCAGCTGTTGGTGGCAGGACATTGGGTGAAACATAGCCTTGGTCTCACCTGCTAGAAATGCTTGTATGCCCCAGTTTTCATAGGTGCAGTACCCAGCACAGATATCCAACATAATCTGTTCCCCTTCTCGGCCAAACTGTGCCATACAATACTTTCATGTCATTTGAACTACAAAATTAAATTGCAGTCTGAGATTTCATACACTCTGAAAAGAGCACCCTGTCAACAGCTCTGATGCACTTGTGCTGCAATTTGGGCAGATACTGGCTCCACCTGTTGTTTCATTTCCCCCATAAGTTATCTAGATGCCAGCACCCTTGGAGGCACCTCCTTCTGTTATAAATAAAACCTGAAATGAAAGACTATTGTGAAACCGTAGATGATACCCAATCCATGCCACACCAGGTCTTGGGGACTCAAGTTGGATGGCTTCATGGGTGGCTTCCAACCTGCTGAATATGCTACTTCTATCATGCAAATAGATGTGTCTGAAAATGTTTGTTGAAAAAAAAACTTTAAAGCATGGCAAAAAAGTTGCTGGCAACTAAGGAACCAGGACTATTTAGCTAGTGTTCCTAGTCACAGAGTATACTGAGTTTTCCTTCAAAAACTATCTACCTGCCATGAGACAATTGCTAATTTTATTAATTTTGCCAATGTGCTGCTTGAAGTTGGTGTCTGATCTGATTTTCGGCCATCAAAGTAAACACCAATGTCAACAGGAGAAATGCAGGCCCTGATGGAAATGAAAATGTAGAACTTAAGGTTTTGTAGCTGATAAATGTTGTCCAAAAGCATTAATCATCTTAAACTCTTTAATCATTAGCAATGAAGCCCCGAGCCCTAGCAGAGCTGTCAGTGCTCTGCTGCTTGTGAAAATCTGCACGTCACTTGTTGTTGCTGGTGAATCAAATCTTCACAATTGCTGTACAGATGTTGTTTGTAAGAAGAATTTAGTGACGTGTCAAAGGAGGCCTTTTTTCTGGTTCTTTTCCTGCAAAATCCTTCAAAGAGGCATCTCTGGATATTGCAGACCCTGGGAAGTTCCAGAGAGACAACTGCATTCCCGAGGATGGGTTTGGAGCAAGTGCAGATCCCTGCAGATTCATCCAAGTCAAGGAGTAGCACTTCTTTTCAATGACATCCTGGGGCCAGGACTTCCATCCATTAATTATGTGAAAGAAGACCTCTTTTAGTCAAACCTGCCAATTTTTAATGTAATTGAATGTCACCTTATCCTCGTATGACTAGGGAAGAAAAGCAGAAGCTCTTGCTCAACATCCATTTGTTTTATGCCCTTACATATTTTTTGTGCCATTTGAAGCTTTGTGTGTCTGATAAAAGCAGGGGAAGGCTGTATTTACCAGAATTTGAGCTAGGGGTACCAGGAACTAAATTGAAGAATAAGTGTCCTGCCTTTTTTTGGCTGACAGAAGGGCTGTGAGTGGTTCTCCCTCAGGTGAAGGACAGGTTGTAGGCATAAGGAGGTGCCATGGCTCTCTGGGGTCTCTCTGCTGGTGATTATTGAGCAAGAGACCCCTTGTTTTGCACCATCTCACAGCTTTTTTCTGTGCTGGCCAGACTTATCCTCATAGAAAAGTGAATCAGGACCATCTTTGTTAAAAATATTTAATGCATAACCTTCATACTGTGACAATTAAAAAAAAAAAGGTTTTATGAAAATAGGAAAACATGACATGCGAAATATTTCTTTTGTTTTATGATAACCAAATTTTCTTCTTTCTTTTGGGAAATAAAATGATTGGAAGCAACTTTTAGGAAATCTGCAAAATAATCTTACATTTGTAAGCAAGCACAAAGTAAACATGTCTTGCTTTGGGCCAGTTTTGAGAGATGAATCTGACAGTTTCAATTCAGTAAATATTGATAAGCGGACAGAAATCCCCTTTCTTTCAAAGTCCAAGCACTGAATTTCAGGTGTCACCTTTTTGATGTCACCTAGCAATTAAACATATCCCTTCATAACCTCATAGAGGAAGCTGGCTGCAAATAGGGTGAGTCAAACTCATCAAGCTGCCTTATCAGTGCTTCTTTTTTGTGTTTAGAATAACTCCTTCTTACAAGATGATGAACTGCCAGTCACATAGGAAGAGAAAAGCAGACACTTCTTTTCTGGATAGATTAAACTCTCCAGAGGATGGTGAAAGCGAAGCAAATCAAATACATCATCTTTCATATTCACATCAACCCATCTATTGTGGAAAACATCAGAAGTCAGCGTTTTCTCACTCAGCTGAAATATTATTCCCATGCTATTTCTAGACCAAAGAGACAAATATTGGAGAAGTGAACACTTAATAATCCCCCAAAGGAAAGAGAAAAACACCGAGGAAGGCAGAGCACAAAGTCCTGCTGTATGCCAGCCAGTGCTGCTGCTTTCAGAGAGGGACCCTGGGAAGAGCTAATGCTAGTTTCTGGGACTTGGGGATCTAGGAGGTACCACCAGTAAGTAGTTGTCTCTCTCTCACTTTTGTTTGTTATTCCTGCTTCTTTTATGAGAACATGGCTGTGGGGAAGGACTAGACAGAGGACCAGGGACTGGGTGCAAGGAGGTCAAGTTATATTGGTCTTATGCTATTTAATGGAAAGAAAAGCAGAGCAGCCACTAGAGAAATGCAGGTGAGAGAGCAGGCAGGTGACAGATTGCCTATGCTGGCAGGTAGGTAGTGACTGCCAGTGTGTGATCCTGTGGTCTGAAGGCTTTCCCAGAACCAGCTTTCTTCTGGTGGGCCCCACACCCTCTTCCCCAGTGGAGTGCCAGGGAGCAGAGCCCACACTGTGACTGGAGCACCAGTTCAAAGCAGCACGCTCAGCTGAAATGAGGTGTAAAATGGTTTTGCTTAGTCATTAGCTCTTTGCCTGAACCCAGAGATGATTTAATGACTCCTGGGTAAACACTGGTACTTCCAAGAATGCTAATTTGGCTTTGGAAATGAGAAGGCAGGTAAGATGCATGACCTCTGCTGAGCCATCTTTTGATATCCCACATTAATACTGGGGTTTGATGGTTGTTCATTTTTTCATCTCAAAGGGAATCTTCAGTAATGGCTTATTCTGCCTGCCTGCAGGCTCGGTTTCTCACTTGGGCTGCTGGTTGTGAAATATACATTGCATACATTAGGGAGTAAAGCTGAGCCACTTTTTGTAATGCCACGAGTGGGACAGAGTAAAATGTAGAAGAGAAATCAGTCCTATATTTCCAAGTATCAGATGTGCTTGAAATGTGAGCATATCTTTCAGGAAGTTTAAGTTAATATTCCTAGGATGACACTCCCACGTCTCTTCTGTGCTCATCCACATTTATCAATGGTGTACGTGCCTGTGGTGCAAAGCACCTGTAGGTGAGGATCCATAAGTTTCAGACCCCTTGGTCTTCTGTAGCCATCCCTGGTGGTATCCCAGCAAGATTTCTGGCTTTTTCTGTCATTATCATGTGGTGAAATACTGGTTGGAAAGTATGCAAAGATTTCTCTTTGTGGCAAGCCAACTGGTAAAGAGGCATGGCACAGCCTCTGCAGTGCACCCATCCCATGCACAGAGGGTGAATCATTGCCTATTTTTCCTGTTAATGACTCAGCAACTCAAGGAGTGGGAGTGACCACTTGTGGTGGTCCTGATCTGCTCGATGGCATCAGTCAAAAGCCACTCTTGTGCAAGGGCTTTGGCCAAAGTGGGCTTGCTGATGACAGGAGGTCAGAGGTATGGGCAGCTGGATGGCCCAGAGAGCGCCTCAGCAGCGTGACCACATCTGCAGCCTTGTTTTTTGCACTCTGATGGGACTCCCAAGGAAGAGGACTGCAAACCTGGCGGCTGCATCCTGTTGCAAGAGCCCCTGCAGGTGGTTGATTATGGCTGCTCACGTGCTCATGTGACACCTTTTTTTGGCCATTTTCCTGGACAAGGCACAGAACTATGTAGGGTGTGCCAGTCATTCCTTTTGGTACAGCACATGACACTGAGGTGCCATGGGAAACTGGGACGTGCTTTTCTCATTGGAGTTGTTCATTCTTCAGCTTTCCAGCTTCTTGCCTAAGCATGGATATCCTCACACTGACTCGTCAGTAGCTGTTAAAAAGCATGGATTTTCCATGAGCTTTCTTACTGCAACTTGGTCCCTGCTGCAAATCAAACAGCTTGGATCAATCAAAAAGTTGTCAGGAGATTTTACAGCTTTGGTGACTGTACCCCTGTTAAATAAATGCTAAGCATGTTAAAACATAATTTAACATGCTCACATCCACAGCAGTCTTTGATGGTGTACCTATCATTCAGGCATGGTGGTAGGTGTGCCCATATAAGGAGGCCATTGGGTTACAAAGATTGTTTTCCCTATGGCCTTTCAAAATTCAGATTAACTAACTGCTACCCATGAAAAGACTTTTAAAATAAGGAGTAGCTACATAAGAGAAATAAGAGAGCTGCTCAGTAAGATGTGTTTAGAAGGTTCACGTCAGAAAAAGGATTTTAAAAAATGGAAAATCTTGCGTTAGATCCATTAATGTTGTAATTCCACCAAAGTTTGCACTAAAGCAATTAAAGATGTTACTCTAGAAATCAGAACCAAAGAAAGCAGTTGGTAAACATGGCATATACAAGTACTTTGTGTTCTGGTAAGAGAATGCCTAATGTTATTTTTTAGTCAGTAGAGGTCATAGTTCACATCTCAGTGTCCCTACGCTTGGAAATCCACCACAGGCCTTCAGCAGTCTGGATTCCATGAAACATTTTCCTTCTTTGCTTTGCTTGAGACATCTTACCTGGCCTCAGGGAAGGCATCTAGCTGCTCTATACCCCTGTTTCTTTCCCTGTAAAACAGAGGCAGAATTTCCACTATTCTCAAAGGCATTATAACAACAAAATAAAACAAAAAACCAAAACCAACCAAACAAAAAGAACCCTGAAGCCTGAGACATGCAGGTATCCCAGTGGTAGGACCTCAGATAAAGTACACTGTTTGCTTGAATCTTCTAAAAATCTGTATAAAACTTGCAAGGATGTAAAAATGTATGCTGCAAATTCAAGTGTGGTCAGTTTTAGGAACATGAAACAGTCACACTGATATTATTATCACTGGGATTATGATGATTCAGAGCACTCTGCTGACACAACACCACCCAACCAGGATGAGGAGAAAGCAAGTCCCAGTCTCTGTGTGAAGAGTAAAGAGTCAACCCAGACAAACCCTAAGAGAGTAAGAATAAGCAAGTCAAAGATGAAGGTGTTATTGCATACATGTCTTGTAGTGTTTCCCTCCTTTCTTCCCTTCCAGACTCTGCACCCTGCCTCATTTCCCATCTGTCTACCTGCAGAGGGGCTCTGCCCCTCCCCTCCCTCACTGCTTTCCCACTGCCCTGCCCCGGGGTGCCAGGGTGCTCTCCGGAGAGCGGCCGCCTTCTGCCCTGCCACGGCTCTTTGGAGGAGAACCTGCACGGCAAGTTTCAGCTCAAAACAAACATTCATGGCTGAGTTATGAACCCCCAGAGGGATAGATGGTGAAGTGGATTAAAGCACTAACTCTTTGCCTTTGGCTCAAAGCCACATTAGGACAAAAGTCAGAGTGAGTTTCGGGGTTAACTTTCATTTATTGGTATGGCTTGGGCTTGGACATGGCAAAAAAGACCAGGAATGAGAGGACAATGGGTGAGACACATTGGTGAGATTTCAGGAGGAGCCCACACAGTGCTCCAGCCAGTCTGACCTAGTTACTGATGACAAGTTTTGACATTTCAGGAAATGTTTAAACTACGGAAGCAAAAACCAACACCCATGGACAGCCCTCTGGAGCAAGGGCCTGTGGGAAGAGGAGACACCCAGCATGGTGCTGCATGGGAGGCTGGCCTGCTTGGGAAGGGCTTCCCAGGGAAATGCTCCCAGCCATCCTACACTGTCCCATCTGTGGTGGTGGTGTGAGGATGTGTGGGGACAGCCAGTGCCTCTGCAGTGGCTGTGAGTGGCTGCTTGCTGCACCATGCCTGCAGGATGGTGTGTCCTCATGGCCCGTGCTTCCTCTGTGAGCTGCTTTGCAGTCATGCTCTGGAGCTGAGCTAGGTCTCTGGCACCTCATGGGCACCATGGGAAATGTCTAGAGAAGTCTGTGTTCTGGAAAGAAGTTTTTAGGTTTTTTCCCATTCATCCTCTCAGATGAAGCAAACCCTAACTGTGAGTTTAGAGCTGCATGGAAAGCTTCTGCTCTCCTCACACCCCCCTTAGGGAATGAGTAGCAATGCTCAAAAGCTTTTGTTTAAATCATCCAGGCATACTAAGGCTGAATAACAGAAGGTTGTTTTTGTTAAACTAAGAGGCAGATCCTTAAGAAGTGTGTATGTACACGTCAGTGTTTGCTCTTCCTCTCCCACATCAACAGTTGTCTGAGAGTCTAATTCATTTTGCTGTTTGTAAGGTGGGAAACAGAGGGATAAAAACATTAGGGAAGGCTTGTCTGAATAATAGTCTTTCCCTCAGGATGAAGGAAAACTGTTTTCAGTGTATGGGAGCCACCACATTTGAGAGCATTTGTAGCCATTCATTCTTGCAAGGAACCCAAGGCTCCTGTGGAGGCTCTCCAGCCCTTGGCTTGAGGTTGGGAGGGGTTGGGAAGGAATGTGTCTGGGCAGGGAGGAGGAGTGGCTGAAAAAGGGATGAGGCAGCGAGCTGGAGAGAGACCCAGGGAGGGAGGCTCTCCCTGAATAACAAATTATCTAGAGAGATTTCTAATTTTTCTAATATTCTAAGCTACCAGACAGGATGCAGAGGTATCCATGCTGGATGGCAGAGGTGCTGCAGCTGTCCTCCACTGGACTGGTGTTTACTGTCCTCTGGCAGTCCTCCTGCAGCATCCCTGGTCCTGCAGACTCAGTGGCAGCTGAAACGCTCCCTTTCAGGAAGCAATGTAGGACAAGTGTTCAGTGCTGCTTTCTGGAGCCAAAGCAGCTCCTTCTGAATCAAAAAAGTCTCTTGCTAAATAAAGAGATGCTACACCTTTGAAGGGAGCCCTTTCAGTGGAGGGCTGTGACTCAGAATACTTAGAAAGGGTTTTTACCCCTCTGATCAGGAATGCTCTCAAGCCCAGGTTGAGAGGGAAAAAGGAGGATAGTGACTGATTTCACGGATGCCTCTGTCAGAGCATTGAGGCTCCTGATGGATAAACAGCCGGCTGATGGCTTGAAGAGCTTCAAATAAAGCACTGTGACCCCTTTCTTGTTTCTTAAACTGAAAAGAAAGCCAGTAAAAGGAAAGGGAGCTGGGATTGAAACCATTTAGATCCATTCCTTTCCTCATACACCTGCAGAGGCTGCACTCAGGTGTCTTCTGCACTCTAAATTTCTTCCTTCTCTCTTCTTCCAATCCATTCCCTGCTCCTTTAGGCCAAAACTATGGACCTACTATTTCTCACTGATGGTTTTATAAGATTTGATCCACCAGAGAGAATAAAACACAAAGACAATTACACAGCACTTTTTTGTTTTGTTTTGTTTTGGGGTTTTGTTGTTTTTTTGGTTTTTTTTTTTGTTTGTTTGGAGTTTTTTGTGTTTAAATGCACATAGTTTGTTCCTAACCTTGATAAGGCTTCTGGAAACATCTAACAGATGTTAAGTTAGAGGCTAACAAAAATCTTACACTTACACCAGTTCTTGCACCATGTTAACTACTCCAGCAGGTGTATATGGGCAGAGCCAGATGCCACTGAGTCAAAAAATAGCTAACCTTAATCCTGCCTACACCTATAGTCATGTGTACATGCCCTGAGAGATTAGTGCATTTCTACAGGATGAATTTCTGACTCTACGCCTGAAAACATGGTAGGTACAGCTTCTGCCAATCACCCAAATTAATACACCATTTGGGGAAGGGCTATTCACAGTGCTGACAAATACCAAGTGAAGAGCAGAGGTGATGCAGTAAATACATGTTGCATGTAGAATGACAAAGTAAAGTGAAGCAAAAAGTTATAATTTAAATTTTGGTTGTATAGGCTTGGTTTTTTTGGTTGGTTTGTTTTTGTTTTTGTTTTTTTTTTTTTTGAGAACTGGCAAAAAGCAAACTGTTTCAGTGTAATAAGCTGTTGGTATATGCCTCAGGACTACCGAAAGGAAAGTTAATGAGCTGCATTGCATTTCTGCTTTAAGCTCTTAAAATGCATCATGAATAAATGTGTCTGCAGGTTCATCGAGATTTATATCATTGAATTTTCGTGTGGTAGTCTCTGCAGAGAATTGACTGTGGAAAAGAGAAAAATGGGTATAGTTATTTTTAACAGTTCATAAACACCATGAAATTAATTGTTTCCTAATGTGAAAAAAACCCTCCACAAACAAAAAAAGACTTGGATATCTCTGGATTTATATCAGAAACCAGCTTGTCTTCCCCAATGAGCAAAGCCTCATAGTGGTAGAATATTCTGTGTGGAAAGCAGCAACACATTTAGTGTTCCTGTGCTGACAGAGGTGAGTTTTGCAGTAATATCTTACACACTTGCTTTCAAATCATGGCAGAAGAAGAAGAATGAACACCTGATCCTGCACAGCTTGGCACACACAGGGGAAAAGCAGTTGCCTGGCATGCCATTGATGTTAAAGACATATTTGTCACGAGCCTTGCAACCTGTACTGCTTTGCTGTAGAAAGTGAAATCTGGAAGGAAATAGCCATAACTCCCAATTCCAGCCAGCAGGGAATTCTGCAAGGAAACTGTTTTCCAATGGAAATAAGGGATGTTTGTCAAAGCAGAAATGGGCTGGGAAGCAGGGAGGTTAAACTCTTACTAGAAACCACCTCCCTCTTCCCTGTGGGATTTTCTTTGAAAAGCCTCATCCACAGGATATATATTTTTCCTACTGTTGGGAAAAGCATCTTTTTCCAAACTACCCCAAATTTCTGAGTGTTTCACAGCTATACGAGTAAGTTACAATATGCATTAATAATAATTATTGTGAAATTCTTCCCTATCTCAGCTAAAAATATAACATTACTTTATCTATCAAAGTGATGTACACGCTATAATTTTGTAAAATAACTCAGCATGTGATTTATTTATTTCCAGAAAATGACAGCTCTCTGCACCCTGAGTTCATTATTTACACATGCGTTCGCAGCCACCAATCATCCCATCTCCAGTGGATTTCTAACAAAACAGAGCCATTTGTAGTAGCAGAACACTGACCATGTCTTTTCAGCGGTACAAATATTAAAATTATTTCATGCGCCACGGCGAAAGACTGAGCTGTGATTCCTCTATGAAATAATGCAGTAAAAGCTGTGACGGTTTCAGTGGGTTTAGAAGGCTTGGTTGGAGTAGCTGTTATAAGCAAGCAGTGCTCACAGAAAAGCAGCATAGATTTAATAATTCAGAATTTCTTTTGCATTGCGTGTTGAATATCTGTTTTCAACTTTGTGTATTTTGAGGATCTGCAGCACTCAAAATGCCTAACTTCTTTTTCTGATACCATGTCTGTATGTTTGTTACCCTACAGGATATTGTGGTGTTTTATAAGTGCTTGTAAGTCCCTGTTTTGTGTGCTTACCATGAATTTTTCCTTGTGCTTGAGTATTTTTTTTCTGATATAATCCCTCAGACTTGTTCTTTTATAATTTTTCTTAAGATATATTGGGGTTTTTTTATAGGTTGGACAGGGATACCCGCATAATTCTTCAAACAGGTTCATAAGAGAAAAATCTATTCACACCAAACTTTTTTTTTTTAATTGTAGATGTTTCTATGGAATCACCTCATTTATAATTCAGTGAACATTTAAATGCACTGTGTGAACGTGTTTGTCAAAGCTTTATTATATTTCTCTCTTTGCACTCAGCATTATTCCTTTCCGAAGTTGCTTAAATTATGCTGTTATTGGGAGGACATGTAGGGGAAAACACCAGCTAAACCCACCTGTTGATCATACGTTTGTATTTCTTATATAGACAGCCCAAAAAGACTTTCACGGTGCCAAGTGCTGCGCTGATGTTCTGTGGGTGTCAGTATCTGCACATTAACAGAGAAGACTTGCCCAGCACAACCCTTCCCCACTGCTAAATAAACCCAGCAGATAGCCCTGTGCTTGGACTGCACTGGGAAATTGTTTCAGGATGCAGCTGGGAAGGAGGAGGTTAGAGGCAGCAGACGTGCCGAAGAAAACTGGAAGAACAAGAACATGCCTTGTGTGATCATTCCACAGGGTGTCAGTTCACGCTCTACTCGAAATATCCCTCGAAAGGCACAGTTGCAAAGGTTAAGATTCTCATATGATTGAAATAATTCCCATTTATGTGTTACTTGCTGACAAAACTGTTGACTTGTTTTTTACCATGTCTTCCAAGATTTTAGAATTTGCCTCTGTCAAAACCCTGAAGCAAAACATTCTGAAGACATTTACTGTTCAGCTTGTAAGAAACAGTTTTGTTTGAATTGATTGCTTTGATTTGTTCTCTCTCTTCTTTTCACTTTCTATTTTCTCATCTGTAGAGTTCAACCATTATGAATTTTGGAGCTAGTATGAGGGCTTTAAAAATCAAGATATGGATAGTTTGGTGCCTCAGATGCAGCAAGATATGGTAAAGCCAATTCTTACTGACTGATATGAACTAGGGATTGTAATTAAAACTACAAGGAGACCCTTATAGTACCATTATGTTAGTATTTAATTACTTCTGTCTTTGGAAATTTCTCTCTCTTCAGGTACTGTAGGTTTCTAGATGCAACTTTTCTATTGTCTCATTTGATCACTGATCTGGTGCTGACATGAGCAGGGTAAAATTTCTAACAGAACCCTCCCCATGGCAAGGAGGTTGGAACTGGATGATCTTTAAGGACCCTTTTAACCCAAACCATTTTATGATTCTGTGATAACAGGCAAAGAATGCATAATCCTTCAATTTTTCATTTTATTTAGACAAATATTTCTTAAGGACACGATGAAGACAACACTCATTTTCCATTTCCATTCCTCTGCACTGTTTTATGCTGCTGATTCCTGTCACAAGAGTAAGGGTCTAAAGAAAGCACTGAACCTCTTTTTATTTCTGTAGCGTTTCTTCTCATACCTCCAGCGCATGAGGGTGTCTGGCAGTATTGATAGCCTCTCGCTTCACTAGCTCTTCTTTGTAGGGACATTAAAATTGATTTTCTGCATCTTGGCATATGAAGACTCAAAAGTGTGTTACATGCCCTATTGCCCAAAAATGTGCAGGTACAGAGCAAAGGTTCCAGTGACGGTGACTTTTATGGCACCAGGAGGCCTGAGCTGCTGAACTGGAGGAACGGAGAGAGAGACAGGCTTATTTATAGTGCTGCTGAAGAATTAGCCTGCCTTTGAACCTGCTGCACAGATACCCTGATTGAAAAATCTGCTTTCCTGACAGAGGGGAAGGCAGGGTAGTAGAAAGTGGAGGCAAAGTTTCAAGACACACCTGGTGATATAGGGGAAAAGGCATGGCCCCTTAGGGCAGCGCCTTGCCACGGGGGCTGCTGGAGACATATTTACACCTGTGAGGTAATAAAGGTGTGACTTAATGCTGGAAATGGAACTGCTAACGGAAAGCATGCAAGGAGAAATTCAGAAATAATGTATCACCAGAAGCTGAGAGAAGAATTCTGAGCTTGAAGCAGCCAAACAATTGCCACAGCTTCCCTGTGCCTAATTAAGCCAGCTTCCTTTGCTAATAATGTCCCATTGGCCAATCTAACTGTTAAGAGTAAGTATGACTTTAGGCAAAAGAAGGCTGTCTGAAAATAAAGATCTAAGACAACATTTTAAAAAGACCAAGAAGAAGATTATACAATAGAGAATATCTGTCATGACCACCTCAAAGAAAAAATACTGTTATCCGGAGTGTTATTACAAAAGGACTGGTCTGTTTGCAGCTAATCTGTCAGTGAATTTAAAATATCCTGGGCTTATTTACAGGGATGGAGAAATGTCCAGTCACCTGGGGACTGAGGAAACCAGTGTGCTGTCATGGGTACCTGATGGCTCTGCTACTGGCTCTTGATGAAATAAAGACCTGGAGAGAGAGCCTGACCACATTGGTCAATGGCATGGATCTTGTCAACATTGTAAAATCCAGGTTTGACTGTCTGTCAGAATTATGGATTAGGCTTTATCTGGTGTGATACTACATTTGTTCAGTTGGACCACTGCAATAATGTGTTTTCCCACTTGTGTTTTTCAGAAGGACAGTAGGAAAACCAATACCTGCCTCATGAACAAGTTAATGGAAATCTCCTTCATGAGCAAAAGCTGATTTTGATTAAGGTCTTTAATGAGCACAGTTAGTTTAGAGCTAATAGGAAAGGGCATAGACATGAAGGGAAAGAGANTTTCAATCACTCTGTTCCTGCTCTTGCTATCACATGCATTTCTGATCTTTTTCTCATAAAAAATAAAGCAGAAGGGGTAGAGAAACAGAGAACAGCAGTGATTAAAAAAAAACAACAACAAAAAAACCCAAGCCATGGGATAGATCATGTAAGAAATAACTCAGTAGAATAAGACCTAAAGAAAAGTACAGTAGAGATCTGTGGAGTTAATTGCGGCAATAGAGAAAGTGAATTAGGAACAACTGGTCATTGTTCTGCATGTGATAAGATTAGGGTTGGCCAGATAAGATTATCATCCAGAAAGTTTGAAACAAACAGGAGGAAGAATTTTGCCATGCTGACCTGTGCTGGTCATGCTGCTGACACTCAAATTTTCACTGTGCTCAAGAAGGGATTTGACAAATTAAAGGAAGACCTACATGTGCAGGGACATTTTACAAGGCTTTGGATGGGCAGAGATACCTGGAACAGAGGAAACTGCACATAAGTATCATATGTTCTCCCTACTCTGCTGTTTTTCTCTGTCTTACTTACATTCCTTGTCAGCTAGTGTTGGAAGCATGGGACTTTTGGTCCAGTACAGCCAAGATGCAAAGGTATTAAAACAGCATTAAACTTCTCTCTCAGCCTCACTCAGTCCTATCCAACTTTCCTTGGACACAGTCAGGATATAATCACAGCAGTCAGGCTTCTGAGGAGGAGGTGGTGGTAGGAATGGCTATTACAAATCAGTTCCTAGAGGATCTGTTTCTAACATATGTGGCCAAGCGCACAGATTTGGAGGTCTAGTTAGATTTTCAGTTAAATAGATATGGTACCAAAGATATTTATTTCTGACCTTGCTTATAGCTAGAGAAACAACATTTTACACAGACTCAGCTTAAGCATTCAGTGGTTGCACCATCTGAGCAACAGACCTGGCTAAACACAGAAACGACAGAAGGATTTTTTGTTATAAGTGAGGAGGCTTAATGCAGATGAAGTGGCCATATGGAGTGAAAAAACATAGCCATTAAGAAGATGGAAAGATACTATTAGAACAAGGATTCCCAAAGTTTGTTTATGGAAAGATGGCACAACAAGCAGGGCATCAAGCAGCAAATAATTAACCTGTAACAGAAACCCCAAAACTTTTGGTGCCCCCTTTTCTACCACTCCTGAAAGCAGGAGAATTAGCCACAGTTTCATGCCGCCTTTCAGAGAAGAGAGGGGCAAAGTTAGTGACTGACACACTCAGCTCTCCAGACTCTTGAGGTCCTCAAACACTCAGGAAACACTTTGAATGTGTGTCGCTGACTTTGCAGCTGGACCAGCCTCAAACAACACCTGAATTTATTGAGGATGGCTGTGGCCTGGTGTCTTGCCTGAAGGTGTCTCAGGCTGCCTTGGGAGCTCTGCAGCAGAAGAGGTGTATGGCAAAAGGCATCAGGATGAGTCTTGGTGTGAGAACATCATATCCAGAAGTCAAAAAGTGGCTGAAACTCTATTTGAGTAACATAAAACCAATGATCCCTCCAAAAAACTCTTGTATATCTTGCATGAGCACTTCAGGACTTAATTCACAGTGTAGGGGAGTGACTGGGGAGACTCCTCCACCTATTGCAGGAGGTGTTGTATAACACTCCTACAGCAGGTATGCTCTTATGCAGAAGATGTTCCTAGCCTGAAAAGGGACTTTTTCCATGAATCACAGCAGATACAGCATTGCAGGTAGTTAAAATGCTCTGATTGGTAGCTGTCAAAAGTGGTGTTTTGGACCAAAAGAGAGACAAGCTTGAATGGCACCTGAAAATTATTTATATGCACTCCAATAACTGTGTGGACAAACACAGTGGTTAATTCACAGCGTGGATAACAGTCCTCAGAGCCAGAAACTCAGAAACAAATGAACCTTTTGGCATAAGCTCACAATATGAAATCACTTTAAATAAAAATCACAAAAAACATTAAGCCTTCTGGTCATTTATTTTGTGTTATGCTGTGGTACTGTCTCTGCAGCCTAAAGGTGATTAGCACAAAATACCACTAAATCTCTACCTGTACAGAGAAAACCCTTAAAAATCCTCTTAATTATCTGTCTGTGCCAGAAAACACAGTCAAGTTTTGCTATATTTTTAATCAGTGTTTTTACTGTTCAACTCTCCTCATGTTTATTTTTTTGTGATTTAAATACAAAGATTTTGTTGAAATAACACTCTTTGATACAAATAATTTAGAGTGAAGAATGTCTGCCAGCAGAGCTAAGTTAATTATTTTGTCTGAATGCTTGGCAGATGAAAATGATGATAGACCTGGGACATGCCTACACTGGGCAGGAAGGTGTGGTGCAGAAATCCCCAGACGAACGCTGAACGATCTAACTCCAGACCTTGGACCAAAACAGCCACGCTTGCATGGAGCTACTGACAGCAAGCCTCAATAAACTTGGGGCCAGCCCTGGGAAAATACTGCTGGGTCAACAGCTTCCCAGCTGGCCACCATGCAGTGCTGTGCTGGTTGGATGGTGCTGGGATTTAAGCATTCACATCAACCTGAGCCTAACTTGCAGCACAGATCAAAAGAAACCGATGAAGACAAAGGGTGAGAAGAAGGTGCCTTTGCCCTAGTGGCAGCTGGCTCTGGTTGGACATCAAAAATTGGCTGGCTTTGTGTGCTTCCTTAATTTTTTCCCCTCATGTTTCATATTTGCAGCCTATGTGGCAAAGAAGAACAAGGCATGGCTGAGTCACTTTAATACCCACTACGCATCCTTGGTATTCCACAGTAAAAGGCACAAGAAAGCTGGTTGGACTTCATTCCACTAATCAAATGTCAGAAATGTTGTTAAATGGAAGGTTAGTTAATCATTTCAGATTCCATTTATCTTATCACATGCATTTACATAAAGGTAATTATTTATATGGTACACTAATTTGTTTGTATTCCTTACGGAAAAAAATTCCTGATTTATAGGAAGGAAACCTAGCAGTCACCTAAAAGATGCAAAAATACTCCAGTGCCACCTTGTGCTACAGCCACCACCAGGATGAGAAGATGGATGTGAAACAAGTGGTTCCTGTCTTCTTGGAGGAGTTGGATTGGCAAAGAACTGGAGAGGGGAAGAAGAAAGAGAATGATGGAGAGAGAGAGTGCATTCACAATCATCTTCAGGGTGTATTCCCTAAAAATTGGAGCTCAGTCTCTTTGCAAGTTCTTTGCTGCAGAGACTGCAACTGAGCTGCTTTTCCCGTTTTTGATGGAAGGCATAATTCTCCTAAATTACATTACAAACTGACCTGTCCAACTGGAGAAGAAACAACGGAGCTTTTCTTCAGGCTATTAGTAGGTAATTAAAAAGTAATTAAAATACATAACAACCCCAAAAAAGACCACACATGAACTTCCTCCAGCACATGCTGCAGAAGTATTTTGGTCTCCACAGGGCAGGCGGGCCGGGTGAGCGGCTGCCGTGGCAGAGCAAACCTGCTGAGGGTGTGATTGCTCACAAGTGAGAGCAATCTCACTGCCTTAGAATCACATCATGCTCCATGGGTGTGGTGAGGAGACTTTTACAGCTTGACAAATATTTGGACTATTGTTATAAGTAGTTGTTTATACAAATCTATAGCATACAGTTATATAATACAGTCTGCAAGGCACCACTAGTGATTTGGTCACCAGTGTTTTGGGTAGGATGCAGAATGAAACCATGGACTCTGGCCACACCTTTGAAGGGATGTAGGACCTGCTGAACCTCTGCTGAGGAGCCATGGGTAGGTGCAACCAGTATGTCTAGGAAGCATCAAGGAATATGATTAATCTTATCAATTTAGGCATCTGAAGCTGCTTAGTCATCCATCTGTTTGGCAGGAATTTATCTTCGTGATTTCTCTCGCTTCCATAGTCACCATGGGCCCAAGGCTAGATGTCTAAATAAATATCAAATTACATCTGAAGCAGAGCAGCACCCCAACATTCAAACATGCAGAGAAACCTAAGTGCCTTTCTCCCACTTGTGTCAAACAGCCAAGGCTGCTTAATCACTGCTCCATCATCCAAGCCCTAAGGCAATCCACCTCCTGTTTCTGAGCCTCCGGATTCTTCGTTTGCCATCCATTCATAATTACCTGTGCAAGGCCTGAGTTGATCCCAGCCGGGCAACTCTGGGATGGGGCTCGGGAGGTGCCCCTCTGGGATGTGGCAGTGAGCAGCTGCACTGGTGGCTGGCTGTTCCATTGCCTTTCCCTTTCTTCTTGCTGAGACCATGTGAATCTTGTGTTTCAGAGAGAGACCTGAGGTTAGCTGGTGTCTTCCTGCAGTGTGGGAGGTGGTGAACAGGGTCCCATGAGCCAATTTTTTGCCAGGGCTGAGACACCTAAGCAGGGGCTCAGGTGTTTGACTGGGTTTCAGCTGTAGCTTCAAGATATGCAGTGGATATGTAGGAGGCAGGACAGCTCACACAGCAGAATGGAAAACCAATTGCTTCTGCTCCTGATTACCTCTTTTCAACAGAGGAGCAGATCCCAACGTGCCTCTGCCACCCAAACTCCTTAGACCAGTCCTGCCACACTGCTGGAAAGCTGGTTCAGATCCTAGGGATGCCTCCTCCTTCCTAGTGGCTCCGCTGGGCACATGGCAGCCTGGAGGAAACTCTACCAGCCTGGAGGAGCAGTCACAAGGAGTGGGTGTGAAGCTGGCCCTGGGGGAATTGTCAGTTCTGAAGAGTTTCTGGCTCCTGTAAAGAGATGAAAAACAGTTGGGTGGGAAGGATGGGTTCAAAGTCCCCCTGGCTGTGGCGGTTCAGAGCAGGAAAGGGAGGCCATTCCTTTGTGCTGACCCTCACCATGGGAAGCTCTCGAAGTGGGTGGATTGGGCTGGCTGCTGGGAACAGGATGCAAGAGATGGCTAAAGCCTGAGGGCAAGGGCAGAGGTCAGCTGTAGCTGCCCAGTCACTGACTTGGCTGGGAAAGGTTGTAAATACAGAGATCTGTGATTCTGTGATCTCTCCTCCAAGATCATTTCCTCGACATGTGGTTGTCAGAGGAGGTGTAAGCATGTGTGACTGCACAACCAAATAAAATTAGGAGCCTCTGCTATGCCAAATATCCAGGGACATTCAGGTAGAAATGCAACTCTTCTGCTTGAGAACATCCCAAACAGCCTCACAACTTGCTCAAAAAATCAAGCAAGGGGGCTGGCCCCTGTGCTGCAAGGATGGCTCAGAACACAGCTTATGTGGGGAAGCACAGGTAATTTTAGTATCCACGTGTTCCTGCTTCCAGCCTCTTCTCCCTGGTGCAGAACCAGGCTATCAGCTAACTGGTGACAGATGTGTACAATCTCAGCAGGCAGAGGTTGGACAAGGCTGTAATGTACTGCCCTTAATGAGGTACTTTGATCTTACTCCTCCCTTTTTAAATTTGTTTTACAGCTCTTTCCCTCACTTTCATCCCCAGCAGACAGCCCTCGAAGCGCAGAGACCCTCCCTTTACAAGTAAGTTTACGAGGAAGGAACCTGTGAAGTGGGGCTGCATTTCAGGGAACTTAAAACCTGTGTAAGAAAATATCTTTGAAAAATTAACTATAACAGTTCATAAGATTCCTTGGAAGCCATTGGGGCATGAAAATGCTTTGAATAGTATTAAAACAATCCAGCTAACTAAGGAAAACAATATGTTGGTTTTTTTTTCCATGATCTTTCTCGTTAACTGAAATATATAATCATAATTTTATGTAGTCAACACTTTCCAATTTCACTGTAGATTCACCATGCTTCAAAGACTGAATATAGCCCACTACCCTCCCTATTTATCACTGAAGATATTGATATTCAATACCAATATCATGAAGAAGCTGGCTGTCCTTTAGCAATTTCCATTAAAATGAACCTTTATCATGTGAACCATAGAAAAAAAATCTCAGATACTGGATATTTATGTATCTTAATATCCCTTTTCTACACATACATCTACATGTACTTATTTACACCTTTATGCTAAATAGATAATTTTAAGAGCAGGACTAAGACATCTTGGATATCAGCAAGTCTCCAATAGGAGCATTTGCACTCGCCATATTGCTGGAACAGATTCTATATCTTCAGAAATTGTTAAAAAAAAAAAAACCCAAAAAACCGGAAAATCTAAATAATTAATTAAATAAAAGCCAGATCTTGTGAAAAAGACCTCATCAGCTACTTAACAGCTCTAGCAGATGCAAAGGCATTGGGCAGTTGCCTATAGCAATTTCATACACATAGAAGTTTGGGAAAATGGAAATGAGACAAAAATGCTAACTTATCGACTTATCAAGATGGGGGGGGGAGACTGTGACTCCGAGTATCACTTCTCTTCCCAGACATCTCAAAATCACGGGTCTGTAAAAGATGCAGTTTCGTGCCCGTGTGCCTTCCCCTAAATGCTGGTGATGCATCCAGGTGTCTGACACCAGCCCCAATAAACGCCCACCGAGCTGTCAGCGTCGGGGCACACGTGCGTGCCTCTTACATGACTTGGGGTTTTGTTTTTTAGTCATACCTAACTGAGCAGCCACATGAGAGCCGTGGCCCGTGAGTCACTGTCAGACATCAGATATCACATGTGGGAGAATCGCAAAGTATGACAGATACTGTTACCATTATGTAAACTTCCTGTCATCATCGCTCTTGGATGTTCATATTCATGAGTTACCCTCTGCATGCCTCGAGCTGGAGCTTTGCTTTCTATGTAGGCACAGGCAGACCCAGTTGTTGCTGACTGTGAGATGGAGCCTGTTTTGTTCTCTTGATTAGACTCTCGGTTCAGTTTCTTACCCAGCCAGCAACACACCACACACTTTGCTGTGTGTACGTTCAGTTTCTGGTGTAAGCTTGTCAAAAGTCTCAATTATTGCTTTGCACCTGCTAATAGGGAGACTACATATGCCGAACACATATTCAAACTTAAAATCTATTTGACAAGTAAACAGTTGAAGAGAGGGGCTGTCTTAAGTTTCCTGGTATTTTTCTGATTTTATCATGCTGTGGAATTATGCTCCCCCCCGCCCCCCCCCCCAAATGAACAGATCTTTAATGCCCCTTGGCACTATTATTTTCTCACATTAATAAGGAGAGCATCTGTGTGTCTTGACTCAGAAGATAATCTGTAACACATACAGCTTCATAAACAACAACAAAAAAGTGAGACACGTGTGTTTATCTGAAAGGCTGTGTTTTATAAGAAGCATATACTCAGAACCTGAAATGATATATTGAGGCAGCTGATGGTTGAACTGTCATGTGCTGAAGGCATCCAGGAAGGGAAAAAAGCCCTGATGGTCCTGGACACCCATCCACCCTTAGCATACCCAGCCTCTGGACAGCCATGTATTGTACACTAACTTCAACATTCAGAGGAGGTAACTTGGAGTGAGTTTTATAACCTGGCAGCTGATGGTATTGCTGTGTTTTAAAAGGTTTTTGTGTTCCTCAAAATTAAAGCGAAAGGTGTTATCCGATGCCTCGAAATGGCACAGAGGATGGCAAAAGCACCTTTGTTCCCTCAGACTGTCTGAACAATGTGTTAATCCTTACCTTGAGAGATCACCTCTAGAAAACAGAGGAGGGTTCCAACCTTTCTGTCAGCGTGAGCCAGTTTTTCTACTGTTGCAGCCAAAAGAAGGTGCCAAGTGACGGCAGAGTAGGTGTAGTTCTGTAATGAATAGGTCTGAGCAAACCTTGGCTTTGTGCATCTCCCCAGAACCTGGGAGATGGAAAAAGGGCAGAGTTGTTTAAGTGTGAGTGCAGGAAAAATGCACATGGAAATGAAGAATTCTTTTTATTATTGAGCACCTGCTAAAGAATGGTGTCCCCACTCAGCTCTGCCTGAGCTGATGGGGCAGAAGGTGACAGTGTGCTCTCAGCTCAGTGTCAGCAGCTGTTTTGGTCCAGGCAAGGCAGAGTTGCCTTGGAAAGCCCACCAGAGGCAAGAAAGCTGAGGTCTGCAAGGCTGAGGAGGGCAAACTCTGCCCAACAGGGATGGAAAAGGGTTAGGTAGGTGGGTGAGTGGGTGGGTATCACCTTTGCTGTTTTTCTACACCCAGGAACTCAACAGGCAGCTCACACTCCTCTCATGAAAAATGGAAACCTGTAGTCCTGAAGTGTTCTCTCAGTTTTATTCAGAAGTTCATTTCCCTAGGGAGGTTGTTGGAGGAGAATGATCTTTTTTTTACATCTGAATGTTTTGCAACAGAAAAAAAAATCTTTTTGAAATGTTTCAGTCCCATTTAAATATAAGTGTTAAAGAGTCTGCTGTTAATTATCCATCCAGGATGATGGCATCTGTTATTTCTTTTTAAATGCTCCATTTACTTTAACTTTATAATGAAGTGCAGTAAATCTGTTTGCAGTGGTTGTTAACTCTTTGAATTAGTTTCAATTTTTTTATGATATAGAAGGTGTTTTTAGACTTTTGCCACACATTGTCCTCTTGTGGGGCTGAAGAGAAAGCTAACATATACTTTCGAGTGAGGTTTAATTCTGATCTGTTATGAGACCTCTCCTGATACTTCATAAAAAAAGAACTTTAGAAATTTTGAAGGAAACAAACTATGTCATTTCTCTCAACTTTTTTTTTTTTTTTTTTTGAATTGCCAGCATTTCATACAGATTTGCACTCCCAAATCTTTCTGCTGGAAGCTATTTACATCAGAAAGGAAGAATTGTGAAGCTGGGGGCTGAAAAACAGAATTTACACTTTTTTTCCACAGCATTTCACATGTATTTAATGTTCCTTTTTTTTTTTTTCCCCTCAGGTCTTTGTAACACACTGTGTTCCAGATCTCAAGCTGGATAGATTAAGTGGCATGTACTCTATTTGACATGTCAAATTTCTGTTACTGCTGCCTGCAATACATGGGAGCAAATGTCACTTGTATTTTTTGAACATATGCAACAAATTTCAACCTAGAAGTCAGCTCATGAGTGTCTGGGGTTTTTTTCCCTCTCTTTCTTTTTTTCTTCCTCTCATAATGCCAAAAGGCTTTAGAACCAATCTAAAAGTAGCTGACATCAGCTCTGTGGTTCCTCACCCAGAACAGCGTGAGGGGGGGACTCCAGTAAAAATGAGAATTTTCCCTCTGGGATGATTCTCCTAGGACCTGCAACCCTGGAGAGCTAAGAATCCTGGAGGACTTGGTATTTTCTTAGTTTTGTTTGAGGCAGACAGACGAAAATAGAAAACATTGCCTTTTGTCCTAAGAGTGTGCGTTTGGTGTCAGCTCCGCAAACCAGACAAGAGCAGGTGGGAGCAGAAGGAGCCTCACCTGCTCCCCTTTCTGCAAGTGCCCTGTCCCCACTGATGTGGGGCTGTGCAGTGAGCAGCGGGGCTGGGGAGTGGGGTTCATCTGCAACAGCTGCCCCCCTGGAGGCAATCCAAGGCTGTGCCAAAGCTTGTGCTGGCGCCAGTTTAGCATGGATGAGCCCTGAATATATGCCTTGGATGCTTCTCTTGACCTAACATTTCTTGTTCCCTTCTTGCAAGAGCTTATGCTGTATTTTCATTTAACAGGATTGCTCTAAAAAAATATCCTGGAGATGTGATTTCTACTGCAAAATCTTGCATTCCATTTAAATTGCTACCAAAATTTATTTCCTTCTCACAGCCTGTTGTTATATGCAATCTACAATTAGTCAAGGAAATGGGTTATCCTTTCTAATTCCAAACTGGTTAAAACATCCTTCTCATGTGTTTGGAAAAGGATATTACATAAAATATCAGTCTACTATAAAAGGCAATAGTGCAGCAATACTTGTGACCATGACATACTGAGAACATTGCTATGATGGTTTCTTAGAAGTTCAAAACATACAAAAGAGAAAAGTTATTCTATACAGAAAGAGAACAAACCCCAAATAACATTTAAGTGATTTTTTTTTTCTTGTGAAAATATTTAAATTGACAGTAAACAATTAGTCGAAATATGAAACCCAACTGACGTCTATTGCAAAACATGGCATTTTTGTAGCATAGTGTAAATTTGCCAAAATAAAGAGAGAAAATCAGTCCACACCAAAGATAATTCTGTATAAGTCAAAACAATACTTACATGCAGTTTCAAAAATTCTTTGGAGGCTGCTTATTCACTATGAAAAAGTCTTCTATCTGTAAAGACTTAATAGGCATAAGGATACTTGTGAATGTCTTCTCCAAAAACAAACAGAACTTATATTTATTTCAACTGGATGACCAGTTCCTCTGAAATTTCCTCCAGAGCTGAGGAGCCCTATGAGATGTTCTCCCAGTTTTGCTGCTTAGCTTCCAGATCTGCTGGAGGACAGAGACTTAATTTTTTTCCCCTTCATTAGCAATTTCCTCCTCCCCAAACTCCTGTTACCCAAAAACTGCAAAGCTGTGGAGATCATTTATTTAAATATTAGAGCTAATCCGACTCAAAGTGGAATTAACTGCTGTGAATGCCCCTGATTAGCAGCCTGGTGTCTGTGTGAGGACAGGAAAATCTCTGATAATTAAAAAAAAAAACCCAAACCCACTTTATTTCCAAAACTCTGTCACTCTCTTAGCTTAAAGTAATAGATTTTTTAAATCTTTTAACATTTTGAACTATCCTTTAAATCTTTCCCTTTTTAATCCTCTAGCCTTCTCCCACCCCTCCCTAGACCAAAAAAGGAATTCCCCCCCTCCAAAAGAAAAAAAAAGGAAAATAAAGCACTTTCTTTAGCAGATATGAAAATTGTATTGCACATAATTTGAACCACAATTTTCATCTGAGGAACTCTTGCCTCCCCAGACCCCTTGTGAGCTGCCTGCCTGTGCTCCTGCTACCCTTGGCTTTCTGCCCAAAGGTAAAGTACATGTTTAGTATCTTTTTAATATTTCATGTTTCTCCCATCTGGTGGGACGTGTTCTGGTGTCACAGGAGATGGACTTACTGATCTGAAGTTAGGTGGCCATTTCTCACTCCATAAGGGTATTATAAGGCAGGCTGATGATATACTGGAGGATTATTCATTAATACCTACCCAGCTCTTGTTTTTTGTTTTTTTTCAGGATCCTGTAAGATGGCTCCACTGAAGGCTGCAACCCACATTTGGATTATTTTTCTTAACAATCATTATTCTGTATTTATCCATACCGAAGTATATTTTTAGCCCATGCCTTTCATCAGTGAGAGGATCTGTGTCCCTTTAGACCCATTTCATCCTTCCCTGCCATTTGCCATATTTAGCTGACTGGCATCGCCATGTTGCTACTTATCCTTTTGGGGATTATTATGCTACTGCAAAGGTTTTGCTGATGAACTGTGGCATAAATTTTCTTGACCGTTAATTAAAATCAAGAATTACATTTTACGGGCGGTTCAGGATGAAATAGGATTTCATCTTCCTACAAGGCACATCAAGGATATATGGATTTTAGAAATTAGAGACAGGCATGCATGCACTCCGCATAAAAAATATATTCCCAGGAACCAATTTCCTGGTGGCAAATTATTGGCTGAATATATCAGTACAGATGGCTGTCTAAAATGCAATAATGCTAGGCATGTGTCACCATGATGTGGGAACTCATTCAGAAATGGAATACTGCAGCATTGGAATAAATAGATATGTAGCTGAAATTACAGATTGTGGAATACAGGATGGGCGCAGGCTGCTGCTGCTGCTGCTTGGTGCCGAGGCTCTAAGTTCCCTTCCTAGGAAGCAGAGATCTCCACAGGCACTTTGTCATGTGCTTGGTGCCATTTCAGCTCTTAATTGTCTATTACAGAATGGAGAAGAATTTAAACTAAAAAAAAAACAAAAAAAAGACAAAAAGTCAGAATTTGGCATAGCCAGGAGCTGATGCTTGAGGTCCATCACCATCACTACAAGCAATAAGGAACCAAGCCAGATGTCTTGGTCTGCCTGGGGTCAGGAGCTAACCTAACTGTTGAGGATATCTCAGGTTTTGAAGAAACTTCTTTTGGTAGTTAGATTAAGACTTTTTGGTTTACAAGTGTAATCCTTGCAAAGGCCAGAGAGAAGTGAAAACACAAAACCACTGAAGATCTTTAAATGGAGGAGGAAAAGCAATTCTTTTCTCAATCTCCATATGTTTATATTCTGAATAGAGGTTGTAGTTTTATGTTAATAGAGAAAAAGATCTAGTTTTCACTTTGTATTTTGCCCCTTAACAAAGCATTTTAGCTGTGAACCTCATAAAGGCAGAAATAACTCATAGTTCTGAAGCAACTGTCCGAACTCTTGAAAGGCCTGCTTCCAGGGCCATATGACAAATTTTGAGTTTACAAGGAGCCCTCTTGGATTTTCAGTAAAAATGAATAATAGGGCACTTAGAGCTTTTAGACTTGACTGCACTTCATGTTCTTCAGTGACACCACACAATTGTTCATGATTTGCTGTAAGAAATGTAACGATTTTTCTTTAATTCTTTTCTTTTGAATTTTTTGTACTCTTCCTGTGCTACAGTAGAATTAAAAAGGGGGAGAGAGATGAGACCTTGACAGTTGTGGCATTCTGGTACACACATAAAATTTCTTAACTTTTCACCCTTTCAAGATATGTAAAAATCTTCTTGTCTTTACCATATGTCCTAAAAACACATGCCATGTACATTGCCACAGTGATGGTGTACATGGCAAAGGACTTAGCTTGTCTGTGAAATAGGTACTAAGCCTGAAAACCCTGAAGATTATGGGTTTGTATTGAATTGGTCTGAATTGTGATCAAAGAGCAAATCAATGGTGTTTGTATGGATGCATAAACCGCTAATATCCTTATGCCAAGGTGTTTTCCTCAAGAGTGTTTAAATGCAAAAGCTCCCTAAAGTACAAAGATTATTATCACTGTAGCAGACTAATTAGAAATCTTATTTGTAGGCCTGTCAATAGACACTGAAAATACAGATATTTGGCATTAAATTCAGCTTTCAGTGACAGATTCACGCAATTCGTGGGCATCCAAAGTGTTGCACTGAGAGCAGAATTTTGCTATCCAACTCTGCCTAGAATAAAACTTGCTCTTTGGATTAATATAATTTTTGAAAGATCACAAAAGGTTTCTGTACACCAAAGATGTCTTAAATTTTGTTTTAACATTTAAGCAAGCCAAGAGTCCTATCAGAAGCTGAAATTTCTCTCTTACCTCCACTCCCTGAGACCTGCAATGGTTTGTTCTTGGAATGTAAAAGGATAAGATGAAAACCTGAGAATTCATTATATATTTGGAGAATAGCAATTATAATTGCTTTTCTCACTCTCTCTTCTTGTATAGGCTTACTTGTACATGTGCCTGCTAAATATGGTACATGTATTTCACTCAGACTAGAAAGCAAGCTGACCTTCATAACCACTTATGCTCTGCCTAAGGATAAATACATTTTAGTGGAAGACTCTTCTACTCAGTTAGGTAAAGATGTTTCACGCTGTAAAAAACATGTAATTTTATTTTCACATGGAATATTTTTTCTTGATATAGTAAGAGAGATTAATCAGTTCAAGAAATCTACAGTTACTTGTTCGTCCTAAATATAGAAGTTATTCAGCACGACTGTTTTTTTCCTTAGTGCTTAAAGTTAATAGTACTTGTTAGTGTTGAACAATAGTAGAAGAAATGTCACTCTCATTTCCTATGTAGTCAAAAAGTTGTTTTGTTATGTATCATTTTCTTATTCAGTTTCATAACTGTAAGTGTGGGGTTCTCACTGAGTTGACAGAGGCCTTGATAAAGTAGAAATGGGACAAAAAACTATTTACTACGGGTAGTAAATCACCACTATTACTGTTTATCTAAATGCATTCCTGATTTATAAGAGCTGCCCCCAGAACAATTTCTTAGTTGGTCTCATAGTTGGATTAAATCTTACTAGATGATTGACTGTGTGTTAACTGAGAGGTGGTTAAATCTCTTTTATGAGGCATGGACATGTTAAAGGTTATTTTCTCTCTTTTTGAGAGAAATGTTCTCAAATATCTCTCAAAAAATGTAGGACTTTAAAGAGAGCTTTGAAAGAGCTTACACTTTAAATGGCGGCTGAACTGGGAAACTGCTAAATATAAACAAATGGAGAAAAGCAGGGATCTGTGGTGGCGTGTGTGTTTTCTTCCCCAGCACGTGCTCGTGCCCACACACAGGCACAAACTGCCGGATGCATCCTCACCTGAGATAAACTTCCACAGTTTTCAAAGCCACTCACACTGTGTTGATTCATCTCTGATGGTAGTTTGAAAAAACTTAATGATACCCTCACTGTACAGCAGCATGAGCAAGGAAGCAATTTAAAGTTGCTGCACTTGCTCTGAAGCAGACTTCCTTTCCTTCTTTAATTCTAGAATCAGAAGTTTATCACTTGGATGTAACCCCATATTTCCATTAGAAGTGACCGTGTCTAATTAGGAAGTGTGTGTTTCCATTTAAAGGCAAATTTGTAGAAAGAAGGAAAGAGCTTGCCTGCATTATTTAAAGCTTGGCTGAGATATTCATAGATTTATTAGGAAAAAAAGTACTATCTCTGTGTCCTTCCTCATCCTAAAGGGCTCCTTGCTTTCCTCTTGGCTTTCACAGGCACTTTGCCCAACTACAGGATAGGGCTCTGAGGTCTCTAGAGCAGAATGAAGGCTAATTCAATTGTCGCATCTTGAGACACTGTGGACTCCAGTCCAAAACCCTTCTGAAACATTTACTGCATTGCTGATTTATTTTCCTTATGGGCACAACTCTCTAACTGCCCTGGAAGCTCACAGCTGTGCTGAGTGACTGGTGACAGTGTTTGTACTGCTTGAGGGGCATTCTGCTGTATTCTTCCCCACTGTTCCAGAGACTTACTGCATCTCAGGATCCATCCTTAATTTTAACCAATTATTGCAGTCATTCAGGTTGGTGGGTTTTCTAAAATAGTTTTGCTGTCACATTTTGGGGAAAAGAGAGAAATCCTTAGACTGTATATTATTGGTTCCTCCTGAGCTCTTGACCTAGGAAGCAAAATATTTCGACAACTAAAGACAAAAAGAATTTCCTTATCTCAAAACATGTAATTGAAAAAAGCTAACAGTCATAAAAGATAAACCCTTTTATGCTCACTTGATAGCAATTACATGTTTTATACCATAACCTGTCCACAAGATTTTTATTTTAATATGTGAAGACAGTGTGAACCTCTCATGTCTCTCAGTAATTTTACAGTGATTCCCTGTGTAGGAATCTTAACGTCACACACCAGTGACTAGTCCAATCACTTGTCTCCACTGATATTCATAGGTATTCCATCAAAAGGTAAAATTACTTTGCAGTGCCTTTTTTTGACAAAACTTTGCAAAGCTTTCATCCTCAGGGAATCTTTTTCTGACTTTATTTTATGCTTTAAAGTTCAGGGATTGACACTTGTCATTTCAATGTAGCAGGTAGAAGTGAAAAACTTTTAATCCATACCGCAGTACAACATTTTCTTGAAAATGCTTTTTATGCCAGTAGAGATCTTTGCTTGGTTATCCAATGTGGAAAAACTTCTTCAGATTTATGTATTTCTTGTCTTTTAATCACTACACTTTCAAAAGCAGTGGGACACAGCTGGGTCAGATAAGACTGGTTGGTCCCCAGTTTAAACTTTGATTGTATTGGTGTGTATATATATATATA
>VZUA01082301.1:8337-33832 GCA_013401035.1 Horornis vulcanius | reverse complement strand
AAAAAAAAAAAAAAAAGTCCCTCACAGCTAAGTGCTGACTGGTCAACTTGAAAACAGTAAGCAAAGGGCATGGCCCTAATTTGGTGCATTTTGCAAGACCTGGAGCCCATGGAGGGCCATTTCCCTGGGGTCTGAATCCAGGCTGTGTCCCTTGGGAGGAGGGATGATATGGGCACCAGGCAGTGCTGCCAGAGGTGCAGGAAGAGGGAGAGGGTGCTGTTCTTGCTGTGTGGGGAGTGACTCACTCACAAGTTCACATTGCAGCACAAGTGAACGCAGAAATCTCCCATGGGAAAAATTCACTTTGTGCCTCTGGGAGCTGCGGGAGGCAGCAGGAGAAGAAAACTGGGTGCTTTGGATGTGTGAGCAATGGTGTGGGGCAGCCTTCCCAGTGATCCTGCACCTCCAGACTCTCAGTACATCACTCTGCTGCAGTTTTACTCCCTTTGGGGCTTCCTCAGCTCCTCACTGCTTTGGGTGCTGTGGTGGAAATCACAGAAGGATGCAGCCATAGTGGCAATTTCTTAATTGCCTTCCTTCTGTGGTCACAGCCTGCTGAAATTCTCCTCCAGATTATGGAAGCTGTGGTAGTCAGATTTGGAAAGGAAGTCCATGTGGTTTTGCAGAAATTTGCAGCTAATGAAATGATAATAAGGAAACTAAGAGAGAAAGATGACTACAGATCTATTTGATGACTCATCTGGTCAATGTAGGGAGACATGATTTGTGGATTAAGTTCACTGGTAATCTCTGGTTATGAAAACTGAAAAACAAACATTTTTAAATTGCCTGTATTTTCAGAATGAGAGAGAGGAAACATTGATTGTGGCATTCAACAGTCACAAAATATCCCTGTGATATAAAGTATATTAATAAAATGCTGGCTGTACTGCAACTGCCAGCTTCAGGTAGAGCACTTGTGGCTTTGGGAGAGGGGAGTCCAGATCTTGACACAATTGTCATGAACCACAGAGAACAAGTATTTATCATGTATAAAACAACAGTGGCATCCAGCTCCATTCAACATCTTGACTCTGACAGTTGTTCTCAACTACAACTGCTTGTTTTGCTGAATTACCTGTTTCTAACAAATATAGAACAAATTGTTTTTGGAATCAAAGTATCATTAAACAGTCAGTTCTATAGGTTAGAATATAACTCTTCCAGTGAAAAACTGGTACATTTTATGTTTATGAAAGAAGACCTTGGAACAGAAAGATGTTTCTGAAAAGCCAAGCTGATCTCAAGAAATCCCCAAGATATGATCAATTTACACTGAACTCCCAAGCCATATTAGGCATTGCTCTGCTTGCTTCCAACCAGAGATTATTCTAGAGAGCATTGAAAGATTTTTGAAGTTTCTTAGATGTTTACTTCCCACCGATTTCATAAGAAACATCTGTAAGTCTTGATTTCATCACCTACCTGCTTCAGCCAGTGTAGTTCTAAATTCCCTGCACATAAAAGCTGTGGCGGGGTTGAGAAAAAAACCCCAAACTCCAACTGCTCTGCAAAATCCTTTTGAAACATTTGTTTTAGGTCTTTTAATAAGTAATTATAGAGAAGTGGCATGCCAGAACCTGATAACCTGCAGATACGACGGTATCAGGAGCAACCTGCTGAATCTCCAGGTTTTTCCACATATTTGAACAGCATATCTTCCCCAGTTTGATACCTATTTCCCTGTAATTCATTTTTCTTAGACTGAGAAGGAGAAGATTTCTAAACAGAAATTATTTGCTTACAATTTTGAACAAATCTTGAGAACTGATTTTTGTTACAGTAGTTTTCATGAAGGCATAACATCTCTTTTTTTCAACTCATCTGTTAATGGTTATTGGATTAAGCCGTAAAAAAATAAAATTAAATAGTAACCTTATACAAATGCCCTTTTGATGAGGGAAATATTGCCAAACTTTGTTTCTGTTTCTCTCTTCAGTTAGACTAGTTTTTAGTACTAAGGAAGTTCAACTGATTGCAATCAAACATATATGAGCAATTAGCAGCATGTATGTCTACACATCAGGGAGAAAATCTTCAGTTACTGCACATTCAAGATGTTGTAAGCCAAGATATGTTAGGGCAAGAAAGAAATTTGCAGGACTCACGAAACTATTCCAGGCACTTGGTAAATAGATTTGTTTTCTCAGACACAAAGGGGAATGATAAGCTATAGGAATTTTGAAGTCATTCTAGGGGGTCAATGTCCTATTACTTAGATACGTGTATGAGCAGACTGGCAATACACTGACACATCAAAGAAAAATGTTATGCTAGAGCTTTTCTTTTTAATTAAATACAGAAAAATAGTTATGTGAGCCTCTGCAGGGATCTTTTTTCCTTTTTTTTTTTGGTAAAATATTGAGAAATCAGTTTGTTTAAACGTTAAGCTGTTCATAGGAAAGTAAGCCCCTGGAGGTTAGAGAAAGTGTTGTCACTCAAATCTGTTCTCCCAAAGAGCAATTACTGTAGTCATTAATGTGCCTTGTTCCAAAATCTAGTCTGACATTAAATACTGCTTGAAATGTTCGGAAGACAGTTAAAAGGTAGGAATGGATCATTTTCTCATGCAACATGTGCTGAAAAGCTTCCCCGTGCATTCAATCATCTGGCTTCACAAATCCTAGTGGTACCCTTCTGAAGCTGTTATGGAACATATTGGTTGCATATTTCATTTGTTTCTGGCAAGAATAATTAGATGAATGTTTAATTAGAAGTGATTTTCTTTCATGAATCATGGCCAGCTGACTGAAGGGTTGATGACAGTCCATATTAACCAATAATACATACATCAGAATAGCTCTGACTTGCTAGTATAACAAAATTATAGGTAGTTTAGAAATGCCCCAGCAGAAGGATAAATCCCCAGTCAGTATAAATCAAAGATTCACTGAAGTTGACAGGACTATTTTATTAGAAACCTCCTAAGAATCTGGGAAAATTTACTGCAATATTATTCAGAAAGATTCCTGCTTTTCTGTGCTCTCTGTCTTGGATTCAAACCCCTGTGAGTAAAACACGATTCCCCCTCACACCTCTCCCTGCACACAGCTTTGTCCACACATTCCCATTCCTTCAGCCCTGTTCATCTCTCCCATCCTCCATCCACCTGCACCCCTCACATCCAGAAAAAAACACCAGCTCCTTTATCCCCTACAGGTAAATCTGACTGCAGCAGCACGGCCAAGACAAACCCACCCTCACCACTCCCACCATACTCTCACCTTGCGATGTCATCGTGGGGCAGGTGGGATGCAGGGCATGAAATGATGCAGAGGATCTTCAGGAGAGTGACCCGAAGGCTGCCTGTGGTGGGGGCAAACAGGATCTGCAGGCAGCTGAACCTCTGTGGTGTCCCTGTGCAGGGCTGCTCCTGCAGTTTCCCCACAGTTGTGCATTGAATATGGCCGGATCCTTGGTAATACTGGTTTTGATGGCTTTTAATGCATTTCTGTGGGACCTCCCATGACCTGTTCTTCACATAAACACCGAGTAAAATGTGCCTATTTTTTCAGTACTCTGGAAACTTCATTTTCTTTTGTGAAGAAAATTCACTTTTTTTACGTCCCACTCTTCCAGTTTTTCCAATTAACCTTACAAGTTATAGTTAGTAGGACCATACGTACACAGTCATTCCCAATCGTTACCAATTACTTTGGACCACGGAACATTTGCTTGCTCTGGGATACCAGCAAGGAAACAGTAATTAACTGAGATAGTTGCTGCTTTCCCTTGAAAGCTAAAGAATGGGATTATGCTCTCGATAAACTAATAGGCTTAAATCAATTCAATGTAGCTAATAGGAACCCTTGATAAGAGGACGACACCTCAAAGCCTTCACTGCGAACTTTTCCCATTACTTCAAAACTGCAGACAATGAAGACTAATGAAATTTCAATACTGCAGCTGTAATAGAAAGGGTAGAGGATAAAGTATGTCAAGAATCAAGGCCTAAATTAAATGATCATATTCTAATTAACAATAGTAGTAATTCTTCCAACATCTGCAGAGCCCTCTGCAAACTTTAGCTTTCCTGTGAGTTAGGCAGGTGATATCACCCCCATTTGACAGACCTTGAATAGAGCCCATGGTAAACTTGAACCTGCTCTTTGCCTCAGAGTCTCTTTGCCTTTTTCCATCTGACAGGTTTGATATCAGATTTAATGAAAGCAGGAACAGTGGTGAAGGCAGGGCACTGCTCGCTTTGCATGACTTGTTAAAGAAATGGGGCCATAGTTTGTGACGCAGCTTCAAGGGCTTGTCAAAGATACATCTTGATCAAGAACTTGGTGCCTTCAGGAGGACTTAAACGGATTTTGAATCCTTGTGTAAAAAAAACCCCAAAACTTTTTTTTTCCCAGTGTTCACCTGGAATTCAACACTTTCTCTGTGTGTGTCTCAAATGCTGAAGGGATGGGCACCTCACAAAGAAAACAGCTGTAGCTGCTGTGTTTTAAATTGCTGCTGCTGCTCTCTCCATCCTCTTTATGCAGTCATCCAGCTGATGAGACCTGTGGGTTCAGCATCTTTCAACAGGAGGCCATACTTCACTCTGTCTCCAGCAGTCAGGACCACAGGAGATGTTGGGTGACTCATTGGCACATCCTTTCTTGTCAAACAAGGGTTTCCAGGGTAATCCAGCTGGATAGTGTAAAGGCAGACAGGAGTTCACACTACACGACTAAGGCACTAGTGGTGAATACCTGAGATCTAATCCATGATTTTAAAGTTGTATATCGTCCTTCAAACAATATAAAATGAAGAAAAAAACATTCTTACAGGTACCAGAGTTCATATGTCCACTGGTCTGTGTGTTTCAGGGGAAGAGAAGTGACTCTTAAAGCCTTACCTGAGGTGACTGAGACCTTGGCAGACAGCGGCCACATCTCAGTTTCTTTTCTGTCCCTACCCGAAGTGACACCTGTTTAGGATCCTGCTTCTCAAGGGTCCAAGTGCTTCATCTGGGGCTACATTTTGCTTAGCCCTTTCTTTTTTGTATTTGTTTGTTAACCATGAACCTCTTACAGGACCATTAGCTCCTGCAGGAGCCTGAAGTTGAACTCACCCCCCTAACCTGGGATGAGTAGCCTGCTATTCAAAAATACTGTCTGTACTGCTTACTCTGCAACAGAATACTGTCTGTCCATCTTACTCGCTATAGAATCACTCTTTTTTTTCAATATCTGTTTATTAGCACGCCTACTTTTACAAAAACACATTTCCCATCCATCCTTTGATTTGCATACTGGCTGTTTGGGTTTCAGTCTTTCTGTCTGCTTGAACAAAATCCTTTTATTCAGTACCCAGTTCCATTGGAATTGGGAAGTTTTCCCAGTAATGCTAAATACAAACCCTGGTTCCTTGCTTGTGAAATGGGACAAGGAACAATTTGCTACTCCGCAGAAGTTTTAGGAAGGTTATTTAATAAATACTGAGAAAACTTACTCAAAGTTAGTGGGGTAATACTAAATAAATAATACTGAAATTATTAAAAGCTTTATATACACCAGTCTGAAGGGTGAAACATATCCAGGGAGAAGAGTGTTGTGATGAGGTTATAGCATGCAGAAGAAGGGCAGCTGGGAGGAATAGAGAACCATATTGAAATATTTTTGGAAGGGTATTTTCTCATCCCGTGAATCTACAAAAGTACTGCCATGTGAAAATCAGCAAGGTTTTTCTTCTTGTCAGCTGCAAGAGGGATGAGGGAGGGAAGCTCCATACGGTGATTTACTGCTTCTGCTTAATTTTGTTTTTCATAGATGATGGGGAAGGAGGAGGGAGGTCTGAAATGGAGGGCAGTGATCTAAAATACAAACAACCAGCACAATTACACAGCTTTATAAGGTTAACCTAGCTCTGCCTTCAGACAGAAGGGAAGCAAAAGAGCTTTATTGCCTTAGATTGCCTCTGTCTACAAATCTTAAGCACATTTGCAGCAGGCCTGTCTTCTAGGCAATAAAGTAAAATAAGTACTGTATTAAGTACATACATTTAAAGCTTAAGTTAAGGTAGGCCCAGAAACCACCCACTGGTTAATTGCTCCTGTGCATTATTAGGAAGAGGACTTGCTCCTAGAAAACCTTAAGGTCTTGTTTTTCAGGGATTTGGGTGGGGAGTGGTTTTAGTTTTGGTTTGGTTTTTGCATTTCACAGTAAGTACTTTTTGCACACTCTAACCTGACAAGAAACATGTCTCAATAGTGAGGTTAAACAGGTACAGCTGCCATGCCAACAAAAGAGCTGCTGGTGCTTCTGAAATAGTGTTTTAAATTCTCTGAAAAAAAGATACTTTAGCTTACCATGTCCAAGTAAATTAATACTTTTACGGCCAACATCTCCCCATGCCAGCAGAAATGCAAATATATCTAAATGAAGGTGGCTTGAGTCAGAAGGCACGGTTGCTAGGTAGCCACTGTCATGATAGTGAAGGTACCAGTGAAGCACAGAGAGGTGAGTCCCTTGTAATTGCAGAGATCCATTTTTCATTCTCCTTGAAAATGAGTCTTTTTTTTTTTTTTTTTTTTTCTGTACAGATAACAAGATCACCAGCTCAGCAGGAAAAAAGTCTGCAGAAGAACACAAGCATGAGGCTGTACTGTGTCTCCCCGTGGAGACACAATGCTTTTTCTGATGTACCCTATAAGCTGGTGGGGAAATGGGTGAAGGAGCCCATGGACTTTAGTGATGGGAGAATGGTGAGATGGGATAACAGGTGGCAAAGAGGCACTGGTTCTAACTTCCAGTGCTTCATGATTGCCAGTAGGAATTGATAGAGCAAGGATAGGAAGTCACCAGAGCATAAATCTGGTTGCTCTAGTTTCAAGAGCTATGGGAACAGCTGTGACCTGTGGGCCTCATGTTAATCCTGACTTCTGAGGTTCTCCTTTGCTCCTCTGGGCAGCAACAGTGTTAAAAGAGGGCGGTGCACCTGGCTGTAAGAAGAAATGCTGCTAATCAAGTCACACCTTAACTTAAATCCTTTCTGGGATCTTTGCTGTAAATGAATAACAGCTAAACCACAGGTTGGCTAGAAATTAATTCTCTTTTTAAAAATCACATTAGGCCCATGGGGCTGGGAATATGTGAAATCACTGCAAGCTATTTACTGTGATCCTGCTAAAGTCCTCCTTGGAGCAGGGGGTAAGGGGGTAGGTGTGCTGGAGCTCTGTCAGGCTACAGAACTCATCCTCTGGGCAGTGGAGATAACTTTGCTCATTGCACTAAAAGGGAAATGAGATACAGGGAAGATTAATTGGTTTGCTCATGGATGCACAGAAAGTTTGCAACTATATGAGGAACTGAAACCAACCCCAGATGGATCTTGTAGCACAAGCAATTATTTCTATTTATTTACAGTTTGTGTGCAAGTCACATTTTATGGTATGGTCTTAAGAGATGGCTGCTTTTTTAAACATTTACCAACTGAAACAATAAACCATATTTGCTCTGGTATAGAACTCCTTACTTTGCAACTCAGTAAAAAAAAAAAAAAAATCCTACCCTGTCTCCTGGGGTGTGAAAGATTCAGTAAGATTTCCCCCACAGAAAAGATGAAAACAATGTATGAATAACAAGTGCAAGGAGTCAGGGATCCCTTTGCAGAGTATGTTTTGCATTGGCACACTGTAAATGTTATGATGTAGTCCAAGGACAAGTAGTTGATGGATAGGACAGAACTATCAAATATTTTTTCTCTGCACCTGATGACTTAATACAAGCAAGACTGTTGTAATGCATGCAAGGTAGATTCTCAGGTTCCTAAGTCTTCTGGGAGTGGGGGAAAAAGTGTCATATTTTAGGCAGCAAAGTTGTACTTTGCAGGTTTGGGGCCCTGTGTGGAAGTCTGGGTGAGCAGATGGAGAAACTGATACTTGTTATTCATCAACATCCAAGCTTCAGCAGATTATATGGCAAAGAATGGAGGTTTTGCAGGAGGGTCACTTCAATCTTGGGATTCAGCTGGACTTTCAAAGCACTGTAGCACTGTTTTGTTGGATTTTTTTATGCTATCCTGGCATTGTGCCTCCATCCTACCCCAAAAGACAACTCTTGGGTGAGAGAAGTGTGTCCACTCAGCCCATGGTTTTCTGAAAAACAGCAAATAATCCTGACAACTATATCTGAGTCAATCCTAAGACCACAAACCTCTAACCCACCCAGTCCTAAAGGTTTAGTGAGATTTGCTTGAGTGCAAATGGCTTTCAATAAGGTTCTTTCAGGCCCTTTAGGAAGTGTTGTCTTCACACCATCAGTGTGGCAGCTGCGTGCGACATCTGAAGGAGACAAAATGTGGTAGTGCCACACTTTCATTTTGGGCACATCCAGAAAAATCTTGAGTACTTGCACAACTCCTCTGGGTGAAGATAACTGTGTCTTGACCACCGTGGTACTCCATCTATGTTGTGGCTGAACTGTTTTTCTTGCTGTGAAGGAGAAAAGAGGAGACAAGAAGGCAGATAAGCAAGTGCATTCTCATGGACTGTAGAATGGTTGTTCAAGATGCCCAAAGGGATGCACACAGCTGTGGTGAAGGTTGGCTGCAGATGCCTACAGAGCTCGTTGAAACAGATGAATATCATGCTTTAAGCTGACACAGTGTGCACTGACAGTGGGACATTTATTCAATAAACACTTGGGAACAGCTGGAAAGGCCTGCCTGGCATTTCAGGAGGCCTTAATTTCTCATCAGCTCTTAAAACTCCCTGGTTGACTGGCGTGTAGGGAGTTAATGAAGTTACTGCTCAGTTAGCTTAGTGGCTTTATCGCCTTAGTGTCAATCTTCAGTTGAGACAATGGTTAACCACTTATCTCAGTAGAAGTGTGAGGTGTGGCCTCATGGGCAGTTATTTTCACAGGAAATAGTATCCAGAGCAAATATATTGATTATGCAGCCCCAGCAGATGATTCAGCAAACAACAGATAAGCCTCTTGCTCTGGTGAAGGCATGATGGAGAGGAGAGCTCACAGCTCTCTGGTGTGTGCTGGTCCAACCTATGCCTTAATGAGCAGGCAACCCCTGTTTATCAGTGTCGTTGATCTCTAGCACAGCATTAAAGCAGCAATTCAGGGAACACTGAGTTTTCAAAGCACTGTAACACACTCATAAAATAATGCTCACAACATGACTAAGAGCTAAATATGCTGTATCTGTGTTTTATGGCTGGTGAAAATAAGCATAAGAGGAAGAGAATAATGCAGCTCAACACCTTGGGACCAGGAAAGAGGAGGTCTCCAGTCCCACCCAGCTCAGTGCTCACCATCTCTGGAATGTCCTGCCAGTGTGGGGCTGCTCTCTGCCCTTTGCCTCTTGTTTGTGGGCCTCAGATAAAATAAATAAATAGGACAAAAATGGCCTCTGCAGTGTCACTGATACTTTGGCACGAGTCCTGCTGTGGGTGCCAGGCACCCTCCCTTCTATCTCTGAACCAAGGACACTGCCTTCATCCCAGGGCTTGTTTTTAATACCATGGAGCAGGACTCCCATGTCCTGATGGTGCCATGTGTGGAAATTCACACTTCTGGTGCTGCAAAAGCTGACTGGAACGTGTCTCAGCGGGACCACAGCTTTTTCCTTCATTCTGACACTCCCAGCAGATTAATCTCATTTCCAGAGCTCTGTGAAGTATAATATCAGCATCTGAGGAAAAGGCAAGCAGATGCTGATAGCTGAGGATTGCACATGTGGTGGCTTTGTGGTCTTCTCAGGGGTAGGAAAAGACATGATTTCCTATGGGATCACCTCCTGCTCAGCAGTGCTGAGCACTTCCAGGAGATGCCCCAGCTGCAGAGGAGCAGGCATGGGCTGCTCTCTGCCAGAGCCTCTGGTTGTCTCACGTTCCCCCTCCCGGGGAGGCGGCTGATTATCCCGTGACATCTGGGAAACCCTCTCCACCAAAACGTGCATTTTGAAGAAAGTATCTTTCTGATCAAACAGTGCCTCCTCAGATTACTGTCAGTCAGAGTGAGCTTTCTCTGAATGAGCCTGATGCTGCCTGACAGAGAGCAATCAAATTTCTCCCAAACCGCTTGGACAAAGTGGAAAAGCATTGCAGGATTTGACAGCAGCCTCAGTGACGAACAGCTCATTTTATAGGGGCTTGTTAACCATGAGAAATCTTCGCTGAGCACATGCACAGGTGGCGAGATGTTTGTGAGGCTCCCAGTGGAGTAATTTTAGGTGAAGTATGGAGATTTCTACTTAAGAACCTATATATATTATAGGTATTTTGCGTGTTTGATCCTCAGAGACAATTATGAAATGTAACACCAACATTTGTCTGGACTTGCTAATAAATAAATAAATAGATAAATTCTGTGAGTCTGAATTCATAGGAAAGATTATAGGAAAATAACTGCTGCTAGTTAAGATGAAAAACCTGTCCTCAGTCACCAAGACATTAGTGATTACTAAGGCTAAAATCTGAAATCAATGCAGCGTCTCTTTTAGGAGTGTCTCTACCTAGAGGTATTTATTTTCTATTTACCTGCTTCCAACACAGCCTTTCACAACACTGGGAAATGCACTACCAAGGCAAAACTTTCAACCAAAATAGCTGGAACACTGGGGATGGAGCTTTCTCAGCAGCAAGATGCAGACCATGAAACTCACCTCACAGGAGGTAACAGTGTTTGTTAAACTCACCATACTTAGAATTAATAAACATCCTCTTGCTGTGATTTAGCTTTTAATAGAAAAAGTTGTTCACAGGCGCAAATAAGAATGACAAAAGACAGCTAGTAATTATTACCACCACAAGAAATATTTGCATTTAGCTAGGGAGAAAGGAAGAGATTCTCACTGATACTTGCATATAATTCTGGCAATTAGACACCATGTCACTAATTACCTACCTTTATAGGATTTTAGAACAATTTTCTAATCTCTCCCCATCCCACATCTTAATTAGCTCCTACTTCTCTGTCATTGACTCCCAACTGTAAGAAGCAGCTTAAGTGAGGATAGCCAAATTTCAGACTGTTTCCTCTAGTAGCTCGTCATAAAGGCTTGTATAATGTCACATTCTGCTGCATCCATCAGCATTATGCAGATGTTAGCCAGGTAATAGCCAGCTGTCCACAGTACCAAGTGTCCTGCCACTAGTTCTACTCCACATTTATAGAACACATTTTCCTCTGCCATCACAGGGTAATAAAGGGTTATGAGTGGAGGCTTTCAAAATGAAATCCCTCCAACAGGAAACTTCTTGTCAGACAACCCTGAGTGAAAAAAAATTAATGAAATTTGAGATTTTCAAATGGTGAGCAAGGATCCTGCAGTTATAAAGCTTGTTGATTTTCTTGTAGAAAACATGCATGCCTCATTTTCAAATGAGGCAGCCAGCAATGACTGAGGGTCAAAGAGTTTGTGGAAATGCCTGCCAAAAACTTTTTTTTAATCATTGATGCATCACTTTGAAATAAATGTTAGTTAAAAAAAGTCACAGGTTTTGGAAATGAGTTGCTGGGATTTGCTTAAATTGCAAAAAAAAAAAAAAAAAAAAAAAAAAAAAAAGGTCTCAGCAGAATTGCCAGCCCCCAGAATACTAATTTAGCATTATTGTATGAGTGAATTGTGAAGGTCACGGGTGCAAGACAAGGCAGTGAGTGAGTGGAGTGGGCGAGTTGTGCCTCCCACCACTGAGGAAGCCCAAGTCAGACAGTAAGTGATTATGAAAGTGTTTCGTACACTCTAGAAACCGAACACATAATAAACCAAATGTGCAAGAACGACTTCTGCACTTTCAGTATTAGTCGTATACTCTTAGATATGAATGCAAAAATGAGTCATCGAGCTTGAATGTCTTTCCCCTCTTAAAGAAATTTACATACATTGATAAAAGATGCCTATTTTTAATAGCAGAAACCCAGATACTATTTTTTCTTTTTTTTTCTTTTTTTTTTTGTACAGGTGACAATTTCACAGTGCGAGCTGATGGTGCAGGTGGCAGTCCTGTGCCCTCCCAGGGCAGCTGTGACCTCTGGGATCTTCTCCCTGACTTCTCCATGCCTTTCCTTGCAGCATCTCCCCAGCAGCACGGTGATGGTGTTTGCTCTAGGATATATTTGGGCTGTCATAGCTGCATGCTGTGGGATTTAGTGACACAGGGGGTCTTTGCAAAGACGCTCAACAGTAGCTCAGCTAAGCAATCCTGGCTTCCCTCTGTAGTGCCTTTGGCAGGATGGAAGTGCCTTACATGGGAATGCTGCATGGTGCCCATGTCAAATGGTGATGTTCTTCCTGAGGTCAGCTGCCATTGCAGGCTACTTTTTTTTAACTTGAAACTTTCTAAGGAGACAGATGGAGGTTGCCTGGGAGGTTCTGTCACATTCTGGACAATGTGTACATGCACATAGGATAGCCAGTTCCCAGTCACACTTAGATTCCCATGATTTTGATTGTAGTTCCAATACTGAACTACTGTGACTCAGATGAGATCCTGGCACCTAATGGGCACTGCACCAGTGCTTGGAAGCCTGCCTTTGGTTTCAGTGTGGCTTTTACTGTTTCAGCCACTTCTTTGCCTTTCCCTGATGCCCTAGAGAGACTGGGGCATGGCACTGAAGTATAGCAGGCCTTTGCCATTGGTCTTAAGTAGGCCAAGAAAGTCCACTCTGGTGTACCAAGATCCGTGACAAACCCCTCAGGGGACACCCTACCATGGTTCTGCTCCATGGAACAGGTTGCCCAGGGAAGTTGTGGATGCCTTGTCCCTGGAAATCTTTGAGGTCAGATTGGATGGGGCCCTGAGTGACTTGGTCTAGTGGGCAACAACTCTTCCCCTGCTGGGGGGGGTCAGAACAAGATGATCTTTAGGTCCCTTCCAACCCAAAGCACTCTAGGATTCAGTGATCCGTGCTCATGGGGCTCAGGTACACGTGAGAAGCTGGATTTACGGAAGTGCTCAGCACTGAGAGCCAGGGCCAGATATTCAAACAAGTTCAGTTGCTTGCAAATTTTCTTTTGCAATTAAAGAAAAAAATAAAAGAGTCTGACTAGGACCACAATGGTAACTACATGTTGAGGGCTTTAAAGAGAATTGCCCACTTAATGCCTCAGCAAGAGGTGGGCTCATCTGAAAATTCAGCTCCAGATGTGGGGCTGAATACTTGAAAATTTAACCCGGATCTCCTTTGAAAATCTGGTTCTGTGTGAGAACATCTGTCACTGAAATGGTAATCAGACTATTATCCATGTACAATTTTACCATTTACATATTTTAATGACTCTTGACTCTTTCAAGCAACTTTGAGAACTGATTTTCTTCAAGTGCAAGGGATACATTTTCAAAGGCAAACCCAGCTCAAACGTTAAAGTTTGTAAAATCTGTCTCTTGGACCACTGCAAACTGACCAGGTGCTGTTATCTGGGGGCCTCTCTTCTCTTGTGGGAGGGAGGGAGCATGAGGAATGTCTCTGGTGGTGTCCAGTGAGGGAGCTCCCAGGATCCTGAGCTCCCAGCCAGCTGACTCATCTACCCTGTGAGGCCAGGGCCAAGGTTGCTGCCAGAGCCTGCAGGGGTCATCCCTGAATTCTGCAGGTTCTGTCGGTGGGAATGAGCTGATGCCTGTTTGTGCCAGAGAGAAATCCATCCACCACTCCAGTGAGTGCAGAGGGCGTGGAGGAGATTAGCCTTGCTCTTCTGCTTTTTGTGAATCCCTCCCCACGTGCATCATCTGCCAGAATATCAGGCAACAAAGAGAATAAACTATTTCCTGGAAACTCCTCCCTGTACATTTTCTCTGAATGGGGTTTTATATGGCCAGGGGCAGGCTGAGCCTTGTTCTGGTAATAAAGGAGGGAAACCACCACAGTGCCTTTCTGAGATACTGACTGAAAGCAACAGGCAGGATTGGCTCTGCTGTTGTACTCTCCAAACTGCTGGAAAATACAAAGGCATTTTGATGCGTGAGAAGGGTTTACACACATTTATTTGTATAGCTGACATCTCCTTTGTTTGCACAAAACAGAATATGCATACTCCAGTCCCTCATTAAACCCACACCTTTATCCAAAAGCGGCATGCAAATTGTAGCATAGCTGGGGTTGAAGATCTACCACATAAGTTTTGTTATTGAATGGATGAGATATGGAGATGCCCAGATCTCAGAGGCCACCCTGTGCTTTCTGAGCTGACAGTTCAGAGAGAGAGTATTTTTATTTATAAACTGTAAAGAGTATTATACCTGGAAGTAAATGAAATATAAAGTTTAAGCAGTCTAATGCCATTTTTACAGTCACTTTTAACCACGCTTTAGATGAAATAGTAGGCCATGCCTTTCTTAGCTATAAAATAAAAACCAAATAGGAACATATGCCAATTGTATAAGCTTCCTATTACCCTACTTAGTCGCTGTATTAATACTGCTTTACGCATGTCATTTCATTCATTTTATTGCTTCTTTCACAGTTTATGGTCAAATAAACACCAGAATTCACATAAACCTTAGTTTGTCTCATGTATTTACATACATTTACCTGCATTTGACCTTGACCTGGCAATCGGGTGAACAAATCTTCATCTCAGTGCTCGTGTGAAGCTTTGTTGCCTCCAGTGGTGTGCTGCGCCAACACATCAGCATCTCCTCAAGCAAATCCACATCTTTCCAGCTGAGAGACAAGCATGCTGTGTGGGACAGTTTCAAAGGCTTTGCACAAGCCCAGGTAGATAACAATAATCACTCTTCACTCCCTCATCAATGCTGTAGCCCTGTTGTAGGAGGCCACCAAATTTCTTAGGCATGATTTGCCTTTGATGAAGCCATGCTTGCTGTCACCAGCGACCTCCTTATTTTCCATGTGTTTCATGATCTTGCCAGGCAGAGACATGAGTCTGGCCAGCAGTCCCCCAGGTTTTCCTTTTTGTCCTTTTTTAAGAATGGGGGGTTACATTTCTACTTTTTCAGTCAGTAGAAACTTCACTGGACTGCCACATCTCAGCTGTGAGGGACAGTGGCTTTGCCATCTGTAACTCAGGCAGTGTGGCTGGAGAACTTGCAACACCATGGAGTACATCAGCCCTCTCCATGTCCCAAGTAACCAGGTCACCTGTTTCCTTCCAGGAGGGGCTCACATTTTCCTCAGTCTTCCTTTTGTCACCAGGCATTTGGGATTGTGGCAGATGGCAAAGCACCTGACATCAACGTTGTGTTACAGCACCGATTTCCTCCATCAGTTTAGCCTGAAACATGTTTACTCCTGGGCACCACAGCTTGTTTAAAACTGACTTCTGAACATGCTAGAACTTACAATAAGCAGTATTATCAGTGTGCTTATTAAGCTGTCAGCTGAAAATTAAAAAAAAAGGTAAAAATAACAGTATACTTGTGTGGTACGATGAAAGAGAATGGAAGATGATAACTGAAAAGCAGCTCTATATAGGGAGTAAAAAAGCAAAAGGCATTTATAGACGGTCTTCAAAACACATTAATAGTGAGCATCTCATTGATTTCAAGTTATCAGAGATCTAAGTATCTTAAAGATGACATTCAGATTTGTACTGAAGTACTGTTACTATCCAGTGATGTCTATTATTAGCAAACAAGCCATCCCTGATATTAGACACAGACTCAGCGCACAGCTACCTTAGAAACAAAAGTCTGCCAGGTACGCTGCCTGCAAAAATCAGGACCTGTGCCTTTTTTCCTAGGAGAGGGGGAACCGTAGCACTCACATTTTGTTTTGGTGTGACACGACCTACCACTCTGCTTGCCTCTTCCACCTGAGCAGCGCTCGCCGTGTGGTTTGAATAATGCAACTCGCTCAGCTATGCTGACAGCATGTCAGAGAATATTGGAAAAACTGATGCCTTTTGATAACATTTTATAGAGAGGCCTGGCCAACACTGAGGATGAAGCAATATTTTGAAGCTAATGAGACAGCACAAGAGAAAAGAGTTACAGTTCAATCGCATTTTACAGGAGGAAACACACCATTTGCTGGGTGGTTTGAAGGCTCCCTAGGGCCCAGCTAATACAAGATTTGCACAAATTATAACGTTTGTATAAACTTCCATCCCTAGTTACTGATGAGGAATTCAGACTTCAGAAAAGAAATCAGCACAAAGCTGAAGCCATTAAGAAAGATGACAGCATGCCAGTGTTTTTAAAGTAATGCAGGTTAGCTTAGAGGTTCTGGGCTGAAAACCTGGTGGAAGTAAACACATGAGGCAGGACTTACATTTAACTGAAATCTTGGGATTTCTTTCCGTATGTGTGGATGCAGCTGTAACAGATGCAGTAAAATCAGAGAGAAGAATGAGGCATAAAAATTATGTGACCAGCAAGTGCTAAAGGCATGCATTCAAGTTGGGAGACACACATTGATGAAAAGAAACCTGTCCATACTTTTTCTGGATGTAAATTTAGAGACAATTAAGATAGAAGGTGAAGTAACAAAATCTATGAAACTGCTTCCTGAGAAAAAGAATGAGCAAAAGAAGTGATTACACTCGAGAGGATGATAGGAGAAAGGTAAGATAGAACTGATACTTGAGTTGGCTGAAAACTTTTCAGTCAGCCATTAAAAAAAAAACCCAGAAGAAATGAAAGTATTTTTCTAATTATTTTATATATTACCCCATGTACATTTTCCTAGAAAAGTTTATTTTAATAACACTTCCTTAATTAAGAACATGCTCTGTCTTCTCCCAGCCAAAATGAAAAACATTTTTTTAGAAGCTAATTATTCCTTTGAGGTAGAATGAAAAGGAACAGGAAAAGTCTTTAAGGAGCATGGCACGATAGAAAATACCTTTGTTGAAGTTTTTTTCTTACATTGTTTTTGTAAGAAACAAACAAACAAACAAACAAAAAAGACCAAACCAGAAAACCCCCATGAAATCAGAAGTTATTTTGCAATTTTTAGTTCTTCTGGGACTGAAGGAAATATATTAAGCAAAAAAAATTAATTATTGAAACTCTTCAAAGGCAGCATGTTTTATGAGTTGATCACACAGGTGAAGGCAGACATGCTTCCAGAGTAGCATGTTTACTGTGCTACACGCATGTGCCTTTGCATAGAACACACAGAGTGGGCATGATGAGCCCTTTTGTAGCCACTTTTCATGGGTCTAAGTACATGGACTAGAGGAAAAAAAAGAGGAGGTTCAGACTCAACTGCTACCCACATTTATGGTTCTCATTTAGGTCAGTAAGGCAATCCTGATGCACGTTCCCCACTGCTGAAGCCGTGTAATGGCAAAATGATTTCTGTTAGACTGTTTATGGAGAACACCACAATAACTTATTTATCTGCTCTGCACACAAGTGGGAACCAAAGCGTTGCTATCTGAGGCCATAAAGGGTTCTCAGACTTGAGCAAATTTGGCACTCGGTGACGGTGCTTCAGTGGCTCTTTGCTGCTCAATAGCTGCACAAATAGCCTGAATGCAAACACGTTACCTAATCAGGTATCTGTGTACTCAGAGATATCACAGCCTACAAATATATGCTTTGATAAAGGAGAGTTCATGGTCCAGATATTCATTCGTATAGAAATGGATTACATAAAGTTGAAAATGAGGAAATAAGCACGTGACCTTGCAGTGTGTCAGCAAATTGCTGCAAACAAACGTGGCCTTGAATATACAAAGATGTGTGGACATGCATTTCTTCCAGAGCACGTTTCCGTCCATGCTTTAAAAGAGGAACAGCCCAAAGAAGGCAAGAAAGAGATCTTCAGAGACACACAAACAGGTTTTTACACCACCAACATATTTGTAACGATGTAGAAGCACGGCAGAAATGATGGGGCCATATATATTCTGGAGGGAAACCCCAAAAAATAAAAAGAATACTTCATAGGAGCGAATGGAAATTTTACTGGAGATGTGGTACTGAGAGCCACAGAGCAATTTCTGCTATTTTACAAAGCTCTGTTTATGACACTTTCTGGTAAATTAGTGGCAAGTCTGTCTTTATTAATCTTTTGCTCTCTTCTGCTGAAATTTAAACAAAAATGGAGGCCTATATTACACTGCTTTTCCAACAAATAGATGATTACACTATCAGAAAGGCACAATCTCAGCACCTACTTTTGAATAACAAAATAAGCATCATGAATTTCCCTCCATCCTTAGGTATTGATATCATTCACGTCAGATTATTAAAGAGTCTCCTACAGATAAGCAGATTTAGACTACTAAAAATGTGGAAAATAAATACAAACATAAATAAAGAGAATGCCTGCATACAAGCACTCATTTCAAAGGTGAATTTTCTAAGAAGTGGGGATCATGGGCATTTTATTGTTTCTCAAGAAACACAGAGATTATAAGAGGAACAGAGAAGCTACTTAGACTGCATCCATTAGCACAGGCAACACTGCAGCTGAAATAAGGATTTGGGCAGTTTGGTGGCTCCTGAATAACATGGCCATGATACAGTCAGCCTTTACCCAAGTAATGCACGTCAGAAGACAACCACTGACAAAATAACCTGAAAGAACTCTTTCTCCAGCACCAAACTGTGGCTGAAGCAGTCTCCCCACTGCTCCACTTTCCTTTTCTTTTAATATACAGAAGGCTGTATGGCTATTTCTTTCCTAGATTGGCATATTTGACGACACAAAATGAGCATGAACAATATATTTTTTTTCTNCAATTTGCCTCAGGGCCCCGGAGGAGGTTTATTCCACACTGCGCGACCCTTTGCTTGCTCTTTGCAACCAGCAGCGCCGTGATTTCGGGGCAGTGATGCCAATTCAGAGCCTCACCCCACCCGGCACAAGCTGCCTGCGAGCCGCCTCCCGCCTGGAGCCCTCCGCAGTCCCCAGGACCGTCGGACGGCAGAAGCTGCCGGCAGGAAAGCCACTGAGCATCCCGCACGACGTGGCAGCGCCGGGGATTTGGCCGGCACACGTCCATCCTCCTGCCCTGCTGGGTGCAGGTCTGCTGTCTCCCAGGAGAACGCTGCAAAGCGGAGCAGGGACTTGCTGCAGCTCGGGGCCGGAGCGGTGCCTTGGCCGCTCGTTCCCAGGCTGCTGACAGAGAAGTTATTCCAGGGACCTGATTGGAATCATGTGTCTGGACATGCACCCGCGCTGTGGATGCAGCTCGTGGCAGGGTACCACGATCCCCTTGAAAGGCTCCATGGATAGAAGGCACGGCTGACGTCCTGCCCTGCTTTTCTGCCTGCTTTGGCTGCTGCTTCTGAAGTCTCCTTGGTGCCAGTCAAGAAAAAGTCCTCTGATCCTTCTGCTGGTGCTCTTCTGGCTTTTTAAAATTTTTTTTAATTTTTTTTTTTTTCTTCAGTTTTCAGGCTACTTTTCTCTTTTGGAATGAGGGGTTAAATGTTGTCTGGAAGATGGAAAGCATTTTATTTACATTTAATTCCCAAATGTTACAATTTTAGAAGTTAGTACCCTGAGAATGAATTAGCCTATTGCAAGATTTGTTGACGTGGATGCAGGCTGATCTAGTCAGCCTATGACACTAGATGAGTTGTAACGAAAAGTTAAAAAAAAAAAATCAATGTTAAATAGGTTTTACACTTGTCTAAATATTTATTTTTCATAAAGTATTTGTAATTCTACTGGGAAATTTTTAGATATGGGAGATTAAATATACTGGAGGCTTACAAACTCTGTTAAAGCACAAATTAAAGGCTTGATCTTGGAAGACTTGGTCTTGCTAGCTTCAGTGGGGATCCTTTCTGTGAATAAGAAGTTCATGAGAGAAAGCACAGAGTTGTAAAACACCATTAGGAGAATCCAGCCACCTTCTCTTTCCTTATCCTGTTACACAGGAACAACAGTACCCTAATTGTACAGACAAAATATTATAAAACAATCCATTTTTACATGCATCTGTTTTATTTTCTAAACTACATGTGTGTTTTGGATTTGACCAGTGACTATATATACATACAAATACATAATAATGGGCCAACTGTCCACTCTATTTACATCTTTGATACTGTGAAAAATGCCTCTCAGCTGGTTGATTTTACTAGACAGCATTATTTTAAAAGAACATTTTTTGGATTCTGGCTTGGTGCACTGCAATATCCTTGCTACAAATAATCTTTTCAGTGAACTCCACTGCTCCTGCCAAACTGGCAAGTTAAGGGTGAGCCAAACTCCAGTACCTGCTATCAAAGGAAGGCATGGAAAATCAGGCAACCTTGTCTTACCAAGCACAAGGAGCTTCACCACCATGGGTTTTCCAGGCGTTAAGCAGTGCCTGGTGTTAGGTAGGGGGTGAGGAGAGCAGAGGTGCAGAGCCACGCTGCAGCTGATGGAATGCTGCTGGAAAAGATACATTTCTTTATCCTGCTCCAGGTCTGCCCTCCCCTGTCCTCAGGGAGGACAAAGATTCTCTGCAGAGTGGACTCTGGAGCTGTCCTTGGCTAGGATGTAAGTCTGTATTTTATTTGGTTTTGCATCCTGTTTCACATTTATGAGATTTCAAGGGCAGCTAGTCGAAACACCTAAAAATGTTGAAATCTGCGTCTTTACGACACAACTCTGTTTAATTTTCTCCATTTTCAGAAGAATAACCTTTTAATTAACGAACTACATTGGACAGTTTGGTCCAACTGTTAATGCAGCAGCACCCAGGTGGAGTTGCCATCAAGGCCATTTTCTGATAAGTAGAGTATGTGTTTACAAGTGGCTACCTGAAAACATGATATAATCTATTGCAGAAGCTGCTCTTATGTCTGAGTCCACAGGGTGCTGATGTCCTCTCAGTGAGACTGTCCTGAAATATCTGTATTGCTCTTTCTAGGACACTGCAGTTTAATAAGGGCTGGGAGCAGCAAGGCTCATCTGTGATAAAAGAAGCTGTGGGTGTAGCAGATCCTGCAGGTGGGCATGGGGGAGAGGAGAGGCACACATCACCTACCTCAGATACACAGCATTTGCAAATACCTTCTCTTAAAAGAGAGCAGTGTGACCTGTCATTCTAATTACAAGTCGATGGGAACTTCATGGTTACCTTCCCTAAGGTAGGAAGAGTCTTTATGTAACGTGCAGCTTCATCCGGAATCATCCTGTGGCCTTTCGATTCAAAAAGACATCTCCTCTCTCTAGGCAAACTCCTCACTTGAAAACAATTAGAATATTTCTGGAAAGTAGAAGAGAGATGTTATTTTCGTGTGTTCACACATGACTGACCTCAGAGCTGATACAAAATAAACGTAATTAGGCCCAGACAAGTTCTGAAAGCATTATTAAGGTGCTTTAAAAGCTAAGCTAAACTCATATCAAGCTCCATACTGCCATTAAGGCTTTAATTAATTACTTTGGAAACATACCTGGGCTTATATGCTAGAGTGGAGGTATCTGCTTTTTCAAGGGCTGTGTTACAAGGCTCTGGTAATATTTTCACAGGGAGTGGGGGGAGGCCTGTATCCATTTGTATTTTCATTGATGGAGGTGCTGCCTACTGTCAAATGACATTTCTTGCTGATAGTTACCAGTGTATGTCTAATATCTACTAGATTGGATAATATTATTAGTTTTGAATAACTAATTAAGGTTTAACAAGTTTCTAAGATGTTCTTTTAAAGTTTCTGTATATATTTTACTCACTTACCCTTTTCATCTGTCAGGGTCATGTGCCAAAACATGACATAAATAATTAATTATAAGTTTCTATTAATCTATTATTCATTCACTTAAGTGGGGCTATAGTGTAGCAATTTCCTTTGTTATGTTTATGGGAGGGGACTTCTCTTAGGTCTTATTGCAAATAGTCAAAAATATTTGAAGGACTCCCCATAAAAAAAAAATCTCAGACTTGCCACTAGTTCTTGGCTCTGCTGCTGGGGGGAAGGGAGTGCATGTAATAGCCAAAGTAAGCAATTCATTTCATATCCTCTTCTAAAAGGAGTAAGATTGTGTCAGCCCTTTCTGAGGAGCCCTTTTGAAATCCTTCACAATATTACACAGATGTTGTTTCCATACTTAATTCCTGTAAGCAGCAAGGGAACTTTAAGAATTAAGAAAAAGGTCTTAATATATTTTCCAGATTCTATACTATTTTTTTTTTCTAACAACCCTACTCTGTGGCAAATTCTTTGGTGGCTATTTGAATACGCAAACGAGATGATAAATTAAGCAAATTACATAAATGTAATTACGCAAGTTCTGCATGGTACCTGCCATGGGGACAAATCAGCGTGTCAAGCAAAGGGCAGTTGTGGTTGTACATCCTTTCAGCTCCCTTAACTTAAGCAGTGCTTTCTCTCAGTGTGAATGTTGATCAGAGAGGCATGTGCATTGATCCAGCCCTTCACCTGTCCAAAAAATCCCTCAGCTCCTCTTGGAAACAAAGGTAAAGTGACCCTTATTAGCAGCGTGCTCTATTTTCTAAAAGAACAGTTAAATACCTCAGCTTGTTGGCACACCCAGAAATGAATTGGACTTGTCTTTTGGATGGAATTCAAAAAATGACCAATGTCTGCTTCTGTCACTTTTACGCAAACCAAGGACCGGGGCAACATGCCATCCCCAAGCCCTCAGCCTTGCCCTGGGCTTGGTATGTGAACCAATGATTTAGTGGAAATAAATGCAGCTGCCTCTGAAGACTGAACTCAGCCCTAGCTGAAGTCACTTCTCACTGAGACTGGATTTGTACCAGGGCAGAGTTGCAGGGAAAAGAAGAAGTGATCAATCATATTTTCAGCATGAATGTTACTCGCCTGCTTCTGGCGATTCTTTCACGCTAACACAGCCCTGCTGGCAGCTGTTGAGTTGCTCTTTGTAGTTTCACCCCCATAAAAATGTTATCAAGATGGAGTTTTGGCTGCAGCCTCTCGCAATGCCTCCTTCAGCTTGTACCTCCTGGGATGTGTGAGAATAAAACCCCAAACAAACATTAGAAAAGCAGGAAACACTCCATTAAGGTCTCCCCACAAACCGCAGGGTTAGGGAGAGTGGCAGCAGGACGCGGTGCTGCTCAGGTTCTCGTTTTCACTTACCAGGCAGGGGCAAAAGCCATGGCTTTCAGTCTCAGATGTTTTGGGAGTAGCTTAGTGTCTACAGGATCCTTCAGAAAAGCCACTGTGTGCCATCCTGGCTGTGCAGCTGAAGCCTGGGAGAGGCAGTGTGCTGACTCTAGCTCGGCCAGGGAGTCAGCAGCAGATGCTACTTGTGAGAAATGCTCAGAAACCAAGGAGAGAAGTTAATGCACCTCTTTCTTTTTTTTTTTTTTTTTTTTTTTATTTTTTAATGAGGAAGGCAGGAAAGTAAGACCTAAACATGCTGATTTGGATCTGTTTTGCATCCAGCACTAGTTAGCTTCACTAAGACAAGCTAAAACCTGAGTTTAGGGGGATAAATCCTACACTGAGGTCTGACGCTTTTTGTCCTTGCTTCAAGCTTCCTGCAAATCTGACCTTTTATTTCTTTCTTCACTGCAGTTAAATTTGGGATAAAATGTATTGCATGGAGAAATATATATTGAATACCTCCAGGAAATATCCCTAAAAGTGAACTCCACTCTTTAGTTACCTTGCTATTTTCCTGACACAAGGCAAAGACAAGACTGTGGCAAACTTAACAGCTACAAAATAAGTGATGAGGCATTGTGTGCTGTGTTTCCTCTCCAGCTTATTGCCAGGGATAACAACAGGCTTTATGAGAATTTGTAGAAACACCAGCATGATGCTGCAGGAGGGAGATTTTATTTGCTGCCAATGCAGCCAGTTTTGGGGATTGTGAGGAGACCCAGGGAATTTGCTAGAAGTGAGGAACTAAGTCAGCAGTCAGGAAAGCTGGTGCTCAGCCTCCTGGTCAGGGCAGGATACTGTCAAGGTTTCTGCAATTTCAGACCCCACTTCCAAAAGCCAGCCTAGCTGCCAGGACAGGACAGAAGGCAGCCACCTCCTGGAACTGTGAGAAAGGCAAATCAGGGGAAGATAAAATTTCCATCCTGAGCCTGCAAAATGCTGTGATTCTGTGAAAATGTTTGGGTCTACTGCCAGCAAAGCTGGAAATGCTCAGACGGGCCATTCTTCAAGCAGAGGCAAATGAACGTGCAGATTAGCAACTGGAAGAGGAGCAAGTGCAAAAATGTTCTTCCTGGCAGACACATCCCTTGCATAAACACTGACCTCCCACAGGAAAAAAATAAGAATGTGGTATGGTCTTAGATCTGTGAAAAGTGGCATATTCTGATTCTATGTAGTGCTTTTATTTTTGAGCTCTTCACATATTTCTGCTGCTCCACAGTTGCTTGTACCCAGATCTCTGCTGATGGCTTTTGGGGAAAAACGTCAGAGCTCTTTTTCTCTGGAGTGTGATCATGCTCCTACAAGGTGCTTTGCCATCGACAAAGGAGGAGGAATGGGGCTTTGATGCTGTTTTGTGTTTGGATTATCTTCATCCATCCAGAAATTAATACCATTGTGACTTTCTGCACTGTGTAAACGGGAAAACGTAAACACCTGCTTTCAAAATTATGGAAGGAAAGATATTCTGCCTATAATACACTGAAAAGAAAACTCCTAGTGTCAGATACTGATTTCTATTTTAATGGTTTGAATCCATAGAAAAAGCATTTAAATCCATACTTGGATTACGCTATCAGTTGCAGTCTAAAAAGAGAAACTTCACAAAGAGTCCAGCTGTGTTATTTTAGAGTAAAAGTGCAGTAAGTCACAGGAGAATCAAGTTTGATGGAATGTAAGTAACTCTTTACCACCCTTCTTCACTGCATTAGCAGCACATGAGTCAGGTCGGTACTGATTATTTTGCTTCTCATATTGATCAGCCCTTCTTCCTTTAAAATTTCTTGAAAAAAAAACCCAACAAAACTCAAAGCTTTGTTCCAATTCCAGTACTGTGGTGTGAGGCTGGACTGAAAAGTTTAAGCTGTGCTGGTGTCACAGATACTCATGTGTCTGACTGAAAAGCTAATGATAATTATCCTGTTTCAGAGAGGAGAACTCTATGACCCCAAATAATTTTGGGTTTGTGCCTGTTCTTCAGTTAGATAATGCATTTCAAACCCAAGAATAATAGTGCTGCATTACCTGTGTGTGTTTCTAGTCTGTGATTTGGTGTTCTGACTTTCTGTCTCAGCTGAGCAGCCCATGTTCTGACTGCTGCAGAGGAGACAGAGTGCTGAGGGGTTGAGAAATGTGGCACAGCTCCAGCAGGGCTCCACTGCCATGAAAGCTCACAGGTCTCACTGGCTTAACTGGAGTCAGAAATAGGGTGTGAGTGTGAAATCCAGGAATCTGGGCCTCAGGGTTTCTCCAGGTGTTGCTGTTGCAGAAATGAATAGCACATCGCTGTAAATTATCCCTTGGAAATACAGTAACTTGGAATCATGGTTTCGTGAATTGATTATTTTTCTTCCTGTAAATAAAAATATCCTCTGATATACAACAATGAATTAATCAAAAGGAGATTTGTTTTGCACCGAAGCTGGGCTAGACATGCACAAATACAGGATAAGTCTTTTGTTCCATCACATGCTAATTATTTGCATGAAAAAAGATGAAGAAAAAGTTCACACGGGTTTTGCTGACAAGAATTTAGAAAGA
>VZUA01082300.1:13898-24445 GCA_013401035.1 Horornis vulcanius | reverse complement strand
TGCTATGAGAAATTAATTTTCTCTCTGAATTGATACACTATTTTTTTCAGCTGATTCTAATACAATGTCCTTCCCCGTACCAAACTATTTTAATATTTCAGTCGTTTACCTTTAGTGCAACATAGCATACAAGAAGTAATTTTATTCCACAATACAAACAGCCTTTGATGTTGTTTAGGTGTAATGGAACAGGTTAAATTGTGGTGCTGTTCAAGCTTGTACTTTACCTGTTCAAAACGTCGCTTGTTAGCTCACCTCTGCATGCAATGTTTGAATTTTCCAATACCCATGAGGCCTTTCAGTACAAATAATTAGTGCTTTGTTAAAATCAAGATTCAGGTAACCAAAGATATTGTAAAAAGACTGAGAGAAAAAACCCCAACAAAATGTACTGTCCCTGTCATCCAGGTGCTTTCATAACTGAAGTAACGACCTTATTACACTGCCTGCTTGTAAATGATTTAAAAGGTTCTGCTGTTTAACAAGTCAGAAGAGTTTAAGCAAGAGCTGGTAGAGCTCAGACAGGCAACTTTATTGCTTGTGACAGCGCCTGGTATCCTGAGCCGAAAGGAGCTCACAAACTCTTACTCATGTGTCTAGCCAGATAATCACAGGGACGTTTCTGACCTGTGGAAGAAATGCTTGTGATTTCTGAAAGTGAGCAGTTAGCACTGCAAGGAGGATTGAACTGCTAACATGAATTTAAGGCAGTGGTTTGACATAGAACTGAACTCTATGCACTAACAATTTCAAACAGTCTGCTTTTGGCCACTAAATTCTAACAATCCATTATTGCATGGGATTTCTCCTCTCACATTAAACTGAGGGATTCTGAAAGATTACATTCTCTTCAAGACATTATCTTAATAAAGTCTTTGCACAAGTGCATTTAAAATCTGTGGCAAAAGTTCAAAGAGCAAAATAGTCAAAGGTCTGTATTTCAGTAGCAGATGGCTTTGTCTTCTTAACTTGCATACCAACCTTATCTGACAAATGTAAATTCTACTGCTAAAAGCACATTCCTGTGAAATCAGATGTGGGCTTCATTACTTAGGGCTGGTTGTTTCCACATTCATTTAATTAAGTTTTGTGACTAGAACAGATGAAAGAGAGGGGGACAAAAAACTAAGTGAAGGAGACTTTTGCAGTGAATATTCATTCCCTCCAAAGTTCCTCTGTCATTTAAAACCAAATAGCCAAACTCACTGCTGAGTGAGTCATCTCAGTGAGAACCCCTTGCTAATCCATTTCATTCCTTACAAGATGCAATTGCCCCACAAACTGCAGATGCCAGTCCAGCACACATCCAGCCTCACCTAGGCTTTAATCCCTAGAGCACATCTGGGTTCTGTGGGGCCACCTCAGCTCTTCCAGAGCACCTCAGCTCAGGAGAGTGTGTCCCTGTGCACAGATCCCTCAGACTCTTTCAGCTATGGCAGACCTAGCCCGCACAGCAGAGCCTGGGTGTTTGTAATGCTGCCTGCAGAGTTGGAGTGGCCAGGATCATAGAATAAGCAGCCAAGAGGCTTTAATACATAGGGAGCTTGGAAACTCACAGAAAATGTTAAAATCAATAAAAGATGACTTTGCAAATAAGAGAAAACTACTTTGCTAAGAAAACAAACAAGTCATTTCCTTAGGTCATGTAGCATTGTTGAGAGCTAAATGTAGTAACTTCAAATAAACCAAAGATAATGGATGGAAAAATTTACTTCTGCACAGTTTCTGAGAAAATGCATGTAGTATGTGAAAAGGAATACGAACCTCAAACTGCTGTGGTAATGTATCCTGTACAGGCAGGCATCACAAAAAACAGAGTAAATTCTTGCAAAGTGACTGAAGGTGACAGAGCTGTACATTGGAGAAAAGATCTGTTTTGTTAGGGTTCCCTTTGGCATGAACCTCATTAATCCTTCCATCTCACATTCCTCCCCAGCAGCCAGCTGAACAGCAGAGTAGGGGAATTAGTTTCCTTTCCCCTCAGAGCAATCTAATTCCTCAAGGAAAATGGATGGCTTTAGCTAGGCAGCTACATGAAGTCAAAGAAAACATGTTCTTTCCAATTAAGCAAAAGCATGTACCTGCAACAAATGACTGTCACGTTAAAAATACATAACAAGCAGCAAAACCCCAGTCACTAAAACAGGTCAAAAAAGAACATGAAAAATCCCCCAACATGTTAGAAGCAGAACTAATCAAACATGGGATTTTAAGGAACTCATGTCCCAGGACCTCAGCATCTCCTTCCAAAATGTGCCAAGCTCCTGCCTCCAGAAACTGTAACATTCCTCCCCACTGCTCTTCCCTTCCAGCATCCCACTGAGTCCTGAAGGCAGCACCTGGGGGTATCCCAGGGCCCCTTGATGTATCTGCAGTTTTCATCCTCTCTTTAAAAGATGTGCTGAGACTCAGCCTCCTTCCCACATGCCCCACTGGCACCCAGCACTGCAGTGCCCGGGCTACTGCAGAGCTGCCAGCAGCTCCACCCAGCTTCTGCCTTCTGGCAGGCGGGTGGAAAAACAGAAACCAAAAGGGCTTATACCTGTGATCCTGTCCAAGGAAGGAGCAGTTAAGTCTCTCTCCTCCTCTGGCTCCAAATTCTTACAAGGTTTCTAAGAACAGAGCAACTTTCCAACTTCTCTCCTATCAGATCTAGTTTATAGCAAGCAGACAGATTTACTGCATAGGCTTTGTTTCCTTAGGATGAAGGCTAAAAACTGTAGGCTTGTAAATAAGTACTAAGTGGATCAATTACAAACACTGTGGGGGCTTTGCTACTCTCTCCATTGCATTTAAAATTTTGTGAACTGTCTTATTTACAAGAAATTGTAAACATAGTTTTTAAAAATCAACTTATTTTAGAAACCATGTAAAATGATCTGGTTACCTATGATTAGGAACTAAATTAATTACATATACTATAATAATATTTGCCTAATTCTTCTAGTCTTCTAATTTCATGACTAAACCAAATATTGTACTAAAGTCTCAACTTTGGCACGCATCTAAACTATGCACAAACTGAGTGCAATTTAGTCTCACCTTTACTGGAAAACTCCTTTGAAGCAACATTCATGCTTTTTACAAGTTACTCTAATGATTGCCTACGACATTTCAGTGCATTAAAGCAGTATCTTTTGGTAATACAGTTGTAGTGTGCTATTTGAATATCTCCTGTATCTTAGTATACAGCTGTTCCACAGTCTTGGAGAGAGCAAACAGCAATTCTGATCTTAGGAAAAGATCCCTGCTTTGAAGTCAATCTGCACTAAAGTCAATAGCACTGACAGTGACTTTACAAGGGGCTGAAGGTGAACCTAAATGCTCATCTGTTATATTAGCCATGGTATCAGCCACCCATTATTTTTTGGCACCCGCTTTCTCCGAAGTGGAGGACTCCTTCCAGACCCTTCTCTTTTTGTAGACTAAGGGAACTTCCAGAGAACTAAACTGTAATGTAACTATGACACTATGACTCTGCAGTTGTCATAGCAACGGAATGAGGGTGATATGCTGTTGAAGTAAAAAAAAAAACTTCAAGTACAGCTAGTGGAGAACTAACTATTATTCCTAACTTACCACATTTATAGGCCCTTTGGAGAAAGGCCAGTTAAGTTACCCAGGGTAGAGTGCCTTCTGAACTGCTGTACTCAAGAGTTTTCCACCTCTGGGCAGCAGGAGCCTGACTGTTCTTGTTTCCTTGTAAACCTGTCTTTTCCTGGGCCTGCTCATTATTGCATGTGTAGGACTGGAAAAGTTCCACAGTGTTCACTGGTAGAGAGTTTCTTTCACCATACTCTTAAAAGATACCTTTAAAAGCTTAGGAGTTAAGATGAATTGGGGTTATGGAATCAAAATGGGAAAGCTGTGGTGGTTTGTGGTTTGGACCATGGGTAGGAAGCTTTGTAGTAACACGACTCCGTTCCGCTGTGCACGCGCCAAACTTGGACTTGAAGCTGCCTGTAGCAACTACTCAGTATTTAAGTTACACTCTCCTACCAAGCACCTCTCTTTCAGAGCAATTCCCCTGCTTTGTGCTGTCATAATGTGGGAAAGAGATACAGCTCACAACTGTAACACCAGGCATAGAAATCAGCCTCTGGAACAGCTGCTTATTGACTTAATAACACATTTCTTGTTTTAAAACCTTCATCTGGCTAGCCAGCCCTTACGGCATTTGAGTTTTCCTGAGGAATACAGACTGTAACTTCTCTCCCTTGCAAGATGGTGTTATTAAAAGCGACAGGGTGCTGAAAACTTAGCAAGTCCTTATAATCCATCCTGGTTTACAGTCCAACTTTTGTTGAGTGATGCTTTAGGACTTTTACTCTTCCCTTGCTACGGGGAATACCAGCCAAACGTTCCATGTTGCCCAAATCGTGAGCATGATTACAAACATAAATAATTTTGCTTTTTAATTTATGTAGGAGAAAGTACTGTAAATTTTGCTGAAGTCCATTCACACCACCAAGACTACTGAGGAATGGCACTGTCTAAAGATCTGTAAAGCAGAATCATGAGTTTTAGCAGTAGAAACAGGATTTTCTCCTGAATTCAAAACCAAGTAAAATTCAATTAAGACAGAAAAGCAGGAAATTCCATTCCAAATAGAGGTAGGAGGAACTTTTTCCAATGTAATTAAAAATTTGCTTTTTTCAGTCCAGGGTGATGACTAGTCCTAATTTTCTAATGGGAGGGCTGGGGGGGGTAGGGTCTGTATTCACTGAAAAGGTAGATTAAAATACACACAACATTAAAAAGTTATGCTAAACATCATGCTTTTTATTTTTGGGGAAAGAGCAAGAAAATAGCAGTACTTCAACAGACTAGAAAAAGCCTCCTGTAAATACTAAAAGCACAGCAAATTATACTAAAAGCTTATACATTCATAAGTCAAAGCATAAAGTTGCATGTAAATATGTGTGTGTATATATACTTATACATGTATACACACATAGGCACACAACTTTTAAGTACAGATGTGACTATCTCAATTATCTGTGTTTTCCTTATCATTCAGTTTAGTTTTAGGCGAGTGAAGCAATTAGACCAGAATTAACATTAAGAAAATATCCAACCACTGCCACAGACTAGATTAAGAACTTATACACATACACAATTACAGCACAGTCTTTACTCTTGTGGCCTTTGAATTCCACTAAAATAAGCCAGTTTTAGAGGGAATGCACCCTGGAAGTCTCTTGGCTTCTATCACTGAAATATCCTAGCCTTTGTTAAAATCTAACAGAGGAACTACCCCAGAATGTGATCTCCACTTCTTCCTGCAAACTGCATGCATGCCAGACATGAACCATGCAAAAACCCTTTGAGGTTTAAGCCCTTAATTATTACCTTGTGTCAATATTCAGGCACTGTGCTTTACAGCAATCTTCAGAATTAAATTTTAGAAATGAATATCGTATTGGGAGTTGATTTTACTTAAAACAGAGAAGGGTGAAAACTCAGATAGTTGGCAACTCTCAGCTGATTAAGCATTTCACACTATGAATTAATAAAAACTTAACCAAGTGCTTTAGTAAGTTCTGAAAACAAAAATAAGTTATATTTCAAAGAACAAGTTAGTATAAAAAGTTTTAACATATGCAAAGTATGTGCTCAAAATACTTATTTCGCGTTTTTAAAAAGAGCTGTCATCTACCTTACAGCAACAAAGTTCACCCAGTATAAAATATTGCAATTTGTCCCATTGTGTCATATGAGAGGTTTCCTTATTCTTCATATGATCAAGAACACTTGCACAAGAGTTCATGTTATTCCAAGCCACACAGTGGCAGACAGACTATGTTTGAAAATGTGCTTTTACTATGCAGTGCAGTAAAAGCAAAGCAAACCATTTCAGAGCAGCGTTTAGCAGGTCAAAGAGCTACGTCGATGCAAGAAATCCAGAGAAGAGTATAAAAGTTAACGCCAAGTGGCAGTACCAAGAAAGTGAATTAGATCAACAGAAAAAAAAAAAAACCCTGCTGATAATATTCACTATCACATGTACAGCTTGTAAGCTAGGAATAAATTAGCTTAAGGAGAAAAAAAAAATTAACTGTGTAAACAATTCATCCAGTACAAAACTGGATGCAGCCGGTAAGAGCAGAACTAGCTTAGTAGTGCTGAGGATGTGTGTGCATCCATATGCCTGTTCAAAATGCATTTATCAATGCCACTGACCCCCCCAAAAATTGCCTAGAGCTATTTACACCACAGCAGAGGCTTCCCTTCCCCCTTATGAAGTTATTACAACCCAGGAAGTCACTGCTATCTTCCACTATTAAAATTCCAGTTATAAGCTACCAATGTTTGTAAGATGAAAACACCCACCTTCCAAATTAAATTGAAAACTCTTGTCAAGCATGTCTGAGGACTCTTCAAAAGTTAAAGTACAGCACTTTGCTCAAGTGGTATTTGCATGAGTAACTTGTACTGACAGCCTGTTAAAATAAGAGAATTTAACACAACTCGGGGTAGCTGGGTGTTCCTCCTCAGGAAGAGGGATCCATACAAATTCCAGTCGTTCTCGTTGAGGTGTGTAACAGGGAGAGAAGGACAAAAGAACGGCAGTTCAGTCAGCCTCGAGGGGAATCATCCTGCTTCTAGAAGTATTCCTCCTCTTCATCAAAAAATCCGTTTTCCAGGGCGTACGAGCAGTCTGCGTTAGAGTCAGCTTGGCAGGCACCTTTGTATTCTTGAATGGATTCGTACAGGGAGTAGAGCTGACACAGCAATGACATATCCAGCTGCCGAAGGCCGACCTGAAGGGGGAACAGTTCAAACAATCATTACTACATTTGTCTTTCTATGGCAGTATGCATCTTTTGTTGCTAAACAGGAGGTTCAAGCTTCCTTTCTACCTTGAACAGTTATGAAATGTGGAAATAAAATTCATTTTCTAAGGTGACAGGTGGACAAAAGAACAAGGAACAATGTGGTGCAATAATACAGAACAAATGCAAAGTGTTCTTCAAAATGTCGTATTACAACGGTGTGCTTAACTTTCAAAAAGCAGTTCACTGCTATCGGAACCATGTCAGATAAACTCATAAGTCTGTATTTCTCATTATGCAAGGGAGGTATTTTTCCAGAAACAATGTGTGTCTTTCACACATCTTTCTCTCACACCATCACAGGCCCTTTGCTTTTGTTCAAAATGACCTGGAGTAAAAATTTCAAATGAGACTCTGACTGGTTTTCCCACTTCCCAGCTAAGTATTTCTACTCTAATTTACTTTTGTAGATTGATGTACATGGGCACCCAACAAAGCCAGCTTGTCTAGCACAATATAGCACTCTACTTTCAGGCAGCAAATGTCCTATCTTGCAAATCTTCAGAGTATTTTCATGTGCCACTCAAGCAAAGGCTTGATTATAGTTAAGCACCTAATAATTTGGTCCTTAAGCCTCTCAAATGTTAGTTCCAGAGCGAATTAAAGATTTGAAGAATCATTTCAAAAAAAGGCTGCATCTTTATGTCAGTACAAAACCAGTATGTTGCACTGCAAAGTGAAATAAAGCTACTAATTCAACACAAGTCTCCCTCTCTGGCAACAAAATGGAGAGTTCGGTTGACATTACCACCTATCCAAGTCAGATCAAATTAAAACTAGGTATTGTCTTGCAGCAAATTTAAACCACTACCCAATAAGAGATTTTAGAGAAACAGCCATTCCAGCCTTATGTTTCAAAGAAGTGTTAAGCCTACAGACTGTTCCTAGTGACCCTCAGTTTCATCAAATAAAAAGTTTTTGCCACAACTCATGTCAAAAGGAAATAAATAAAGTTAGCAGCCTTTACTGCAACCTGAACACCAGGCTATATTTTACTCAGAATGAGAATTCTTACCTCTCCTTATGCTTCTAAATTCTCAGGACAATATATTCAGTACACAAGAAAACCACAAGAAGTTAGCATGAAGATTTTACTTTGACATTGCTCAACTATCCTACCAACAGCTCTTTCTAAAAGCGAAGAGAAAAAAAGAAATCATACACCGCAATGCCACTGAGAAAAACACGATATGGCATCTTTCAAGAACACAAATTACTTGGTGACATAATGAAGCCAAAACATGAAGTCCTGCACAGACTAAACATGAAGACTTCAGGAGATGGAACACTGTGCTAGCTGCCAGGATATCGCATATAAGTCTTTCCACCACTTCACATCTGTGCTACTTTTCTCACCCATTTTCCTTTATAACCTAAACAAACTGCTCACCTCAGGTAAGAAAGGATGCTGTGAAGTTGGACCTAACACTATGACATGCAAACATAAGATCCACCTGGCAGACCTGCATGAGAGCTCAATGTTTGAGGGACAAGACTGCAGTCCAAAACTGTTCGAAAAGCAATCAGGACTGAGTTGAGCTAAAAAAGTGAACCTTTGTCTCCCAAGGAAAGTGGGAGCATTTTCACCAGCAGCTCTCCTGCTTGAGCTCCATAAAGGACTTCAGTACTTTCTGTGAAGTTCAGTTTTACTGACTATGAAGCACAAACTTCAAGGGAAAAATTGCTCAGCAGAATTAACATAACAAGTCTTTAAACCAAATAGTTACGTTTAATATCTTACTCTTCTGTTGTTGTGACTAATATCAAACAAGAAGTCTACTGAGAAAAATGCAGCCTCTTCAAAACTTTCAGGTATGATCCCTGAGGTAAGAAAAGCCTGAAGAAATGTCCAACCCTGATAGCCTTAGCAGTTTTTAATGCCAACCAAGATTTGATTTCTGTGTTTGACTCTTGATAAGACAACCTATAGTGCACAATTCCACGTGGTAACTCCATTCCTCAGATGGCAGTTCTGAAATGGCCTCTCCTTTCCTCCTTCCCTCTCCAAAGCATCCAAGTTCATCACTTTCTCAGCTTTAAAAACTTATATATACATAGTGCCCTGTTTGATCATGTAAGGAAAGATGCTCTGTGCATTCCTTCCTCGCTCATGACGGAAAATTTAAAGCAAACCCATCACTCAATAAAAATATCTTTGCTGCAAGAAGGAGTGTTCAGTATCATCAATAAAGTGCTTTTATCTTCTTGATGAAAGGCAGCCTATTAGTACACAAGAGTCCCTCTAATTTGTACAGGCCACAAAAAAGTACATCTGGAACCAAGGAGCCTGTTGCTCAAAAGTCTTTGATGTGTTTAGAAGTATCTTTTTCTTCAGAAGTATTTTATCAAATTATCATCAAGTATTAAAGGAAAGTTTAAAGGGGAAGTCTAGTTATCAAATTACTTTGAGAAGTATCTAATTTGATTTCCCATTAGGAAAAAAATAGATTAGACTTGTCTAATGAGTTATCTTTGCTCTTTTGGAAAGGCTTAAGACGACTAAGACCATATGTCCTTGTTTCTTTTTACAGCATTGCAGAAGAAAGCCCCGGCAGTCAATAGACACCCATCCTTCCTGAGTTTTAATGCAAGCTGGCAATTCTAATACACAGTTTTAAGAATTATCTCTAACTGTTGAAGCACTGGTGGCAGACTAAGATTTCAGCACATTACATTGTCCTTCTAAATCCACAGAAGGACCTTTCAAAAGAGCTTCTTGTCCTTTTTGGCCTAAGAAAAACAGTCTTGAACCGGGCAGATTTTCAGCAATACCATATTTTATATGCTTCACGGAGTTATTAGAGCTGGAAGACACCTCTGGAGATGATCCAGTCCAACTCTCCTGCCAAAACAGGGCAACCTCAAGCAGGCGACATGCAAACATGACCTGGTGGGTTTTGAATGCCTCTAGACAGGCAGACTCCATGAGCTCCCTGGACAGCCTATTCCAGTGCTCTAACACTCACAATGTAAAGAAGTTCTTCCTCATGTTGAGGTGGAACTGCTTGTGCTTCAGTTTATGGCTATTGCTCTTCATGCTGTTGCTGGGCACCACCAGAAAGAGTCTGGCACGGCTCTCTTGAGACTCACCTTTCAGGTATTTATATATATATTAATGAGATTCCCTCTCAGTCTTCTTTTCTCTGGACTAAACAGGCCCAACTGCTGCAGTCTCTCTTCATAAGAAAGATGCTGCAGACCCCTAATTATCTTTGTGGCCCTCCGTTGGACCCTCTCCAGCAGCTCCTTGTCTTTCTTGTACTGATTTTACAGAATCCTCAGCACGCAAGACTTAGGCTATTATTAGTCATTACAGCTGCAGCTTGCACCAGCAAAGCACCAACACCCAATTAGTGTTTAATCAAAAGGTGCGCCAGGTCGCCCGGAAGAATTTCGCTATAATAACACCGCGCTACAGGATCCAAACAGACTCCTGGAGAAAACCACGCCGAATCACTGCCACTTGGGCTGCACGAATCAGTGCCGACACCTGGGGTATTGTTTAACGCCAGCCCTTCGGCGTGGGTGCTGGATCCCGGTGGGTGCCGCAGGGTGCGGTAAGCGGCTCCCCATCCCCATCCCCATCGGCAGCAGCCGCCCCGCCGCCACCGGCCCCAGCCTTCCCCCGCCGCCGGCACCGACGGCCGGGCCGGGTAACGGGGGCTGCACCGGCCCGGGCCGCCCGCACCCGCCCGGGGTCGGAGCCGGGGC
>VZUA01082300.1:0-13711 GCA_013401035.1 Horornis vulcanius | reverse complement strand
GGGCGGGGGTGGGGGAGCCGCGCGGGGCCGGCGGAGGGAAGGGAAGGGAGGCAGCGGGGCGGGGGCGGCGGCGGCCGAGGGGCCGCGCCGCAGGTGCCCCGGGTCAGGGCCGGAGCTGCCGCTCCCCCGCTTTGTGTGAGCCGAGGCGAGCCCCTGCGGGCGCAGCCTCAAGCCGTGCCACACAGAAACAACCCCGCGGCAGCGCTCAGTCCCCGGGCACGGGGAGGCAGGAGGGCCCTGCGGCAGCGGGCTGAGCCTCCGGGCTCGGCCCTGGGGCTGGGGGAGGGATGAAGCGCAGTGAAAGCAGGCATGAAAGCAGATTAAATGCTGCAGGCGGAGGGTGACCAGTTCTTGTATGGCGATGGTGTTACATCAGATAACGCGACAACTGCTCTCCCTTTCCATCAAGATGTTTCTTTCTGCCCCGGTTTGGGCTGGGATAGATGTCTTCTCAGTAGCTTGTACATTGCCGTGTTTTTGATTCAGACTGAGAATAATGTTGATAATATACTCATTGCTTTGATTTTTGCCAAGTCGTGTTTATTCTAAGGGCTCCTTTTTGTCTCTGTGTGTCTGCCTCATGCTCTACCGGGGAAAAGGTACGCAAAAGAAACTGGGAGGGACCGTAGCAGTGATAGGTGACCCAAATTGGCCAAAGGGATATTCACCTTTTTTTATTTGTACTTTGTTTTCAATTATTAAACTGTTCTTATCGCAACCTACATGCATTACTTTTGATTCCCTGTCCCATTCCACTCGGGGGGAGGGCGGGGGGGAAGTGGCTGGGCGAGCAGCTGTGGTGCTTAATTTCCAGCTGGGCTTAATCCACACACTTTCACATCCCCACAGCCGAGTTTTGTACCAGAAGTGTTTAATCTCCAAGCATTGCAACTGCACAAACCTAGGTCAGTCTGCTTTGAGAGTCAAATTTCTCAGTCTGAGAGTTACCTCGCTGTCTTCCAGCGTTATTCACAGAGAGGGTTATTGCTCTGCTTTTCAGAAATACTCAGGTGCTTTCCTGAGAGGATTTTGCAGAGGGAGCCGTGCTCCAGGACAGGGGATGTGGCACGGGAATCCTCACAACTGCCAGTGCGGCCACAGCTCCGGTACCACAGCAATACAACCTCAATGTGCCAACTCAGATTTTGTGCCTTTTATGTTTGCCCCCCTTCCTCCTTTACATGTTTGCACCACTGGAGTCTCTTGAAAGAAAAAAATTAGGGCAGTTTTGGATTATTCAAAATCCAAACCAAAGCAGGGTATAAAATTGGAGTTCTGGGAATATGCTGCCATTGCAAAGCTGGATTGTTTAGAGGTGCATTCCTATTCCCATGACCCTGCTTTGTTTGTGGGGTTTTCTCTTCAAGAATTATCCAGATATGGTGAGTTTGAGTTAAGCCTCTACATACTTTCAGTTTTATTCCCAGACTCGCATGGCTTTTTCATAGTTTAAATGTCATCGAACTCCGTGACAATTGTTTTCAAACTGCTTACAGTTGAGGAAGCTTTTGCCAGTCTTTGTTCATGTTTACATGCCACTTTAGGGATTGATTTCTCAGACAACTTGATGTGCTTTTTGATGCTTTTTGCCCTGGAATGAAGAAGATTTTTCTTCCCCCATTAGGCATAATATTACTTCTGCCTAAGTTGATTGTGGAAAAAAAAAAAATATGCTCATAGATTTTATGAAGCTAAAAGCATTTTAAACCATCCTTATTGTAGATTAAAAGTGTCAACCAGGGCTGTCTGATTGCAAAAACTTTGTTTGGGTTTGCTAAAAGAAGTACACACTGTGCTATCTTTCTGCTTATTAGCAAATATATTTATTTGTTCTCCATTTGACAACCCCTTTTTTTGCCCAGATGACAGCTATTTGAAAAAGCTTGTATTATTTTATCTAGACCATCTTACCTTAATTTTTTTTTCATCTTATTTGACCTTATTAAGTTCTGAGTGCATTTTCTTCACACTTGTGTCCTTTAGGCAGCTTGTTGACATGTTTACCATTGCAGAGACCTTTACACTGTGTTACTGCTCAGCTTTGTAATCTGAAAAAGGAAAAAAAAACACTTTTTGGGTTTTCAGTGAATCATCTCTCAACTGGCAACTTTTCCTAGCATTCATTCATACCAAATTCATAATTAGAATTTAAAATCTAAATCTACTGCTTTATTTATTCTGACCTAGTTATAACAGGGTGGTAATGGAATCTGGAGTCATTTGCAGTTAATGTCTTTTGGTTATGAAGCAAGCTTTTGTTAGCTGTATAGAACTCTTGGTCTTTGTTGGTTCCCAGAATTGAAATACAGAAACATGTTACTTGTCAAAACTGATCTTTGCTAAGGACGTTACCTCAAAAAACCCCACATTAAAAATACATGTTGCTATGTCATAAAGAATTAGGAAGTTCTAGAAGAGTGGTGTCCCATAACATCTCCTTACGGAAATGCGTGGGTTTAATTTACGTGTTCATATGTGATGTTTTTCCTTTTCTAATTCATTAGGAGGATACACAATGCCTGTGTATGATTTGTGCATCATTTACTAACAACCCTCTCTCCAAATGTGGTGATCTGTATGCATTATAGTGTACCTTGAATTCATACATTAAAGTTGTTCCCTACAGCCTTTTCTCTGGTGCTTTCCCCTCTAATAACTGAGTTACCCACAGATGTTAATGGAATTCCTCATGATGACAGCCCCGTGTTAGAAGGTAGTATTGTTATCCACATCGGAATGAGGACACGAGGACATGGGGAGCTGAAGGTGGGTCGGGGTAAAAAAAACATCAACTAATTTTAAATGCCTGGTTTGTGATTCCCAGGAACATTTTTCCACCCAGCAGAACTGACAAAAGGACATGTGCCTCTGCTTCAAGCTACCCTGCACAGAACAGCACCTTTGCTTAAAGCTACCTTCATTAGAAATTTAAAGTAATATTCCATAGTTTGCAGCAACTTGGCATGTGTCACATTTGTCAGGTGTGCATCAGGGATATCGTAAAACTTGCTTATCAAGATGCACCAGAGCTCATCTGTCCGTATCCTTTTTGTGTTGGGAAGATGTCTCTCATTGCCTTAACTTGCAGGCAGAATTACTTGTCAAGGGCCAGTCAGGATCCAGATGTCACAAACTGGGCATAAACATGACAAATTAATAATTAGTTACATATGCTTTACTCTTCCATTTGCCCCTTAGTGAAGTGCCTCTGTATCTTATGAGGCCTATAGTTTTTATCACTGATATGGAGGAACAGAAATCAGACTGTTCTGTGGTGCTTTGGGAACTATATGAATCTCAGCCACTTGGCAGAAGAGAATTTAGAATTTGCTGGGTATAGTTGGAACCTGATGTATGATGCCATATAGTGATATAACCAAACAGAAATTAAATTTTCAGTTAAAGATCTTTCAATTCTTAGGCATAATTTTCATCAGTTTTAAATAGAAGTGGTTGGGTCCTAATTTTCACACTTTTTTCCCAGGTATATTTTTTATATCTCTGCCTAAAAGGTGAAACCCCTAGTATATTCTAACACATAACCTGGGGGCTTCCAGCTAGGCCCCTAGCAAAGTGATATCTTCAGATCTAGAGCAGAGATCCTCCTATTTAAGCTACCTGAGTAAACAGGAGCAATAGAGGGCTCTTACCTTTTTTATAAGTCTGCTACCTCATAGATACCCATTCGAAAGACATTTCAGCCTTTGCAGAGTTCAGAACAAAGTGCTAAAAACACAAATATGGAGGTTTGGGGAACCAGGCTTCAGTTTCAAGTTCTTGATGAAATGTATTCTTGTGGCTGTAAACCCTGGTACACACCATTTGCTCTCTCAGCCTGCTGCTGGTGCCCTTGTTGTTGGTTTTTCACCAGATCCTGTCTTTATCCTGGCATAGACCCTGTTCCAAAGCGATGTCCCCTAGCTATGGTCTCCAGTGCCATCATTCCTACCCCTGCCTTTTCTTGCTTCAGCTGCCACACATGGATGCTCGATCTCTGTGTCTCTGGAAAGGGATCCCGGACCAAGAAATCCCTGGCTCTTTATACACTCACAGTCTGTGCACCAGATCTGCACCAGCCCTGCTCCTTTGGGTCCATTGGCAATTTTTGGGGTCCACCAACACCTCATGGAAGTCTTTCTCCATGCCTACTGGGCAGCTCTTATCTTACAGCTTGGGCCAGCCCTGTGGCCCACCAGGGTCTCAGTCCTTATCTGAAGATAACCAGTCTTTATTCATGCTCTGCTTGGCCAGTCATGTTAACAAACAGAGTTCATTTAGAGTTCACTTATGCTAATTTTTGAGCAGGACCCACTCGTGCTAAGCTGTAAGCAAGTTACAGTTAAGCTTGTGCCTACACAATTGATTTCTAATATTCTGTAAGAAAACTTATTTTATTCTTCAGTACTCTTGCTGCTGCCTTTCTCAGCTTCTCTGCCATATCTGATGCTAGCCTTTAACCTGCTGCAGTGAAGTCAGACTGCTAATTCTTCCTATTTCATGGAGAAACAAAAAAAAGAAGAAAATTTTGACAACAGGAGAGAGAATGTGTCTAGGGCATGGGAGGTGGGTGTGGCAGAAAGGTGGTTAGGACTGGGCAAAGCAATGGCAATAGATTGAGCAGGAATCAGAGGTTACAGGGAGTGATCTGTAGAGATCTAATAGCGTGTATTAGTAACTGTTTCATCACTGATGGCAACTCCCAGTCAGCAATAATACACATGTAGGGTTTTGTTTTTAGCGAAGTTTGGGTTTTTTTAAGTGGCAGCAACTCAAAGCAGAGCTCTCTTTCCTCTCTCCTTTTCACAATGAGGATGGGATGGATTTTTGAACTAATTTATGCCCACCAGTTAAAGAAGTGAGAAGCAGTATGGAAATCTGAATAGCATGTGCATGTGGCAAACAGGCAGTCACATTTCTGCAATGATGAGTGGTCTCTCTCACTATTTTTTAACACTGCAGTAAGTTCCAAGTTCTGCTGTTTTTTATTGTGAAGGGGAAAAAAGACTCAAAGTCTGTGCATTCATATAGAAAATTCTGGTTCGGTATTATAGGAAGGATCATACTAAGGAGAAATAAGGACTGGATCTGAAAGTCAAGTTGATGGCACCTCCAGCTGAGGTATCTGTTTGTTTTCCTGATGATGCCAAAATATGGTTTGTTCATATCTCTGTTTAACTTTAGATCAAGCTATAAATCTTCTCCACAGTACAGCTCTCGGTGCACTGCAACACTGGTTTTAAAATCTCCTTATTCTGGCCTCTCATTTTATTAAATTAGATGTAGTGGTATCAGTCTTTTTTTTTTTCCTACCTCTCCAACCTCATAGATTCTTCCCCATTATGTGAACTCTAGAAAAAAAAAAAAGAGTTGTAATTTAGACCACACCAACTTCATAATCCTACAATGTATCCTTGTTTTCTGGATTTCTGTTGTAGTTGAAAGCAAGCCATTTTAGTATTTTAGTATTTCTTATCAGCTGGTAAAAGTAAATCCCCAAAATGAAATGAAAAACAATGGTAGGCTGTAGGAATTTATAATTTCAGTATTATATGAAAATTCATAGCCATGAGAGAATCCAGCAGAATTTGTGAGGTGACTGTGTAATAAACTAACCTCACCTCTTCCCAACATCTCCTTTTGCAGTGTCAAAAAAAGGAAAAAAAAAAAAAAAAAGGAAGAGAAGGACTTCAGTGTGCTTTGGGATATTTTTCTCCTCTTTCCCATGAGTTCAGTATAGTTCTGATGAGCATTTGCCTCTTCCAAAAGATGGTTTCAGGGGGCATTTGTTACCAGTCTGTGTGGCTAGTTCAGTTTGTTAGCCTCACAACAACTCACGTCCTACTCTCAACACTCCGACTTGACTTACAGTAACAGCTTTCCAGAATCTGATTACTGAAAGCAGATCGCCAGGGGATCAGAGCTACAGGCTTTAAGGGTATTTGTCTTATTATCCCAGTGACACTGAGCAGACCCTTTCCTTTAGTGAGATCTGCATTGGGGTCAGATCTGGAGGATGCTGTCTAAGCTGGGCTGAGGTCATCTGAGGTAAAAATGATGGGAGTTCTAAATCTGCAGGCGAAACAGCACAGCGGGAAGCAAGCTGCTGAGCAGGAATGGCTGCGGGTGCACAGAAGTGGGAAGGACTTGTGCTTCCAGAGTGCAGTTTATTGCAGATTCTTTAGCAATTTGTATCTGCCTCAAAGCCTTTTTGAGTGGGGAATGGTCATTGGTAATTTTGAAAAAAGAATTCTTTATTTCTCTGTGAAATGGTAATTTGGAACAAACATGGAAGTTTCTATGTACTATTATGTCAGCTGATGTTAGCAAAGAGATCATATTTCTTGCTTCTTTCCTCTGTGTTCTCCATTAGCAAATGTGCATATGAGATTTTTTTTTTTCCAAGCTGAATATGGCAATCTGTTAGATAACATGTTTTCACTAGATAGATGTAGATTACACTGCCCAGGAGATAAACATTTCTCTTCAGCTTTAAATGGCTATAATGCTGGCTGGAGGGGCATAATTTTATATTCAGATGTACCTGTGTTCTTGTAAAACGACCTTTCCTCTCCTGCAATGCAAGTAGACAGATTTGTGCCTGAACTGAGTTGCTGAATAATTAAATTCAAAACTGAGGCCGTGAAAAACCCGAGTTCATGCCCTTCAGTTCAGCTGTGCCAAATGCCATTGTCCCATACTGCCCTCCGCCTGCCTGGAGCTCTGCCTGCTGCTGCAAAAAGGCTGCACTCCTCTGCAGGCCCTTAGAAGGGAGAGATGAGCAAATTTCAGCAGGTCCTCTTCCTTGCAGAGCTGGGGTTGCACGGGATGGATGAGGCTGTGGCAATGCCTGAGAGCACAGCAGCCAGCCAGAATTGAGGCCAGGCCAGTGCTTGAGGGGAGCATCCTCGTGTGGACCTAGATCTCCTTGTCCTGTGCTGAAATGGAGCCATCTCTGAGGTGGGACAGGGGAAATAATTTACTAGAGCATAACATTATTTCTAAACAGTTTAGAGGAGAAAGGTACTCTGTGTAATTGAAAATTCATTTAGGTAGAGAGATTGTAACTACCTGGCACAGTTAGAGGAGCAAAGCTATTATGAGTCTCTGATGAAAGCTGTCATCAGTTGTTTAATGGCAACAAGTGACTAGTGTTTTTGTTTCATATTTCATACGAGAACAGCACATTCAGCAGCCCCAGTGACCCCTAAATTCAGTGCAGGGACACTCAGCAATTACTGACCCAGAGGCAGATGTTCTACTAGATGAACTATTGCTTCTTGTAGCATTTTAGTATGTAGCATCTGAACAGCAACAAGTTTGGACCTTATTTTATATGGGCAACCTACTTTTGTTATGGTACAAAGGAATATCTTTGAAATACTGTCAGTATTTAAAAATTAAATACATTCTATGCAGCAAATGTAATGCTTGAAAATAACATTTTGGTGTAAGTACATGATACCAGATTTTTACCTGGCAAGAACCTGGCAAAGAAATTTTATCAAAGCAGTTTACATTTCAAATAGTATGAAAACAATCCAGCCCTTATTTTTCCCCTTCTTCTCTATTAGAAAAGCTCCTCTCAGGCAGTGCAAACTGTGTGTTTATTTCTCTGTCTCCTGCCCAAGAAATATGCCTGCCAGGAGGGAGGATGATCCTTATCAGCATGTGTTGAGCTCATGTGCCTCTCAACACAATCATGCTTTTCAGTTTATTGCAGACAGACATGATTGTCCCAGGCTGACATGTGGACTGAGAGAAACCCATTCAGCTCACCGAGGGATCCAAAGGTTCAGTTCATCTTTCTTCCTCGAAATCCCTCCAGCTTTTCAGAATTGTTCTTCATTGTTAGAGACATTGAGGAATAACTCTAATGCCAACAGCTGTCATTGCCAGGTGGGAATTGTGCTGGAGTGCAACAATTCCTGCACACACCTTAGGCACCTGCTGCAACATTGGAGACAATTCACATGTGACAGGAACAAACCATATAATAATCCAGTCAATTCTTTGTCATTTTACAACTTGGTGCCATCTGGAGCATGGTACCAAGAGAGAGCCTAACCCAAAAAGCAATCTGCAGTAAATGTTGAGGTTGCAAAAGGAAACGAAAACTTAAAGTAAAACAAAAGCCCCTGCAGGGGGAAATGCGACAACAAATATCCGCAAAGAGGGGAAGCTGCTAAGTCCAAACATCAGTGCTGGAAATGAGATCAGATCAAGCTGATCCCTAATCAGTCACTGACAGGAACAAACAGGTATACAAATGAGTTGGAGGGAAAAACAGGGATTTATGAAGTATTTTTAGCAAGTCTGGAAAAATAAGAGTCATTCCATTTGGCAAATGTAATCTAAAGACTTCTTTGCTTTTCTCTGTTGAGTTGCCCAGGGAAGATGGAAGCCTGCAGAGACTGTCTGAATAGGAACCATCAAAAACAGAATTGTGATCAAGTCCAACAGTTGCTGTGAAAATAAAAGTCAGTTTTAAGGCATATCAATACTTTTATTTCCACTTGCATCTCTAAAGAATGCTAAGGAGATAACATGGTGGAGATATTTTTGAGTTTACAGGTTGGACAGGCAAAAGCAACTTCATCCTTCTTAGTCTCCTTTCTCTCTTAGCTTCTTTTTAAAACCTGTCACAGGATAAAAAAAAGGTAATTTATACAAGGCCACAAACCCCTATACTATGAGAAAAAAGGTGTGGAGTGCAAGGTATGCATGCTTTGAGTTCAGCTTACTGTTTTTATATCACTTTCAGAGTCTAATTGCTCTTTAATTAACTACGAGTTTTCAGAACTTTTTGGAATACCAGTGACCTGGAATAACTTTTAGATATCTCACAATTCTTGTCAACTTTCAACTGTAAGAAAAAAATATCAAGAACCATCTCTTTTATTTTTCAATTATGAAAACTTTTAGAACAGAATGAACATAATTTTGTCAGTGCTTTGAAAATAGGTTACTCTCTCTTTTGATGAAGACTTTTATATTTACCAACTTTATTCTTGTCAAGTCATGCTTTTCTCTGATATTGCTTTGAGTTAGAGAGAGAAAGAGGTAAGATGATAATTTGATATCACTTTGGTGAACTATCATAGATCAGAAGATAAACAGTAACTCATAAATACCATGATTTTTTTATAATTTCAGAACTGAAATATCCTGCTGTCTCTGCTGTAGACTTGGTTCTGAATATGCATTACTTTTAATTCTCATTCATTTAATGAAATATCAACGAAGCCATAGCTAGCTAAAACTGCAAGAAGTGTGCAATTTAAAGTCTTTTCCAGAATTTTCATAGGAAGTTACTACCTAATACATTCTGGAGACCTCTGGAATTCCTGGAATAAGTCCCACGAGGCTTGATCCAAATCTCATGGAATTCAGTGTCAGTCTGTCCCACTGGCTTCAGCCGTAGAGCGAATTGGGTTAGAGCCTATGTCTGAAACAACAGGAGGCTGTGGTGTTTGAATGTTGGATGTTTCAGAGAAGAGCTGACAAACAATCTTGCTGTCGAGCTTTTCCTTAGGGGACCTCAGTCTTCAGAGCAGTACTGATTTATCAAGTAGACCTGGGAGGTGCATAATAGTCACATAAACAAGGATGAAGAAATATGGTGTTATTTGTGATACTGTGATAAAGGACACACTCAGTTTTCTAAGAGAAAATGTAGGGAACTTGAAGAAGGCTTTCATTAAGCAGTATTAATGGCAAAGCTTTATCACATTTCACAAACAGACACTAAATGTATGAGCTTTTTTTAGCTGAGGGCAAGAACTTAATGTGTGATTTACAAATGCTGCTTTTGGCAGTGATATGAGACAATCTGAAGAACTGCAGGTTCTGGATTACTGATGTGTGATAATAATGCCCAAGTTGTGCAGGTAAGATGTTTTTACTCTTGTCCTCACTGCTTTTCACACTATTACTCCATCTTGCTGATACCCTTGAATGTGGTTCAGCCTTTAATCTTAATCTTCTCTGGAGTTTGTTGTGGTTGGTTTTTGCTGATTTGTTTTGTGGGAGTTTCCTGGTAGGTTTTTGTTTGTTTCTTCTAATAGCCATATACCAATACCTTTACCACTGCAGACTGAAAGGCCTGGTTTTATGTAATCAGTCCTTTTCCTCAAAACATCTCCTAGAAGTGTTAAGTGCACTGCCACACTCATTTGAACCTCAGCATAGCAGTTAGGTTGCATAATGCACTTCTCTAAATCAACTTGAGCAGATGGGAAGGAAAATATCTTGAGCTAGCACAGCACAAGTCCCCCTGGGCACTTTTCAGATGGCAGTGGAAGTGCAGCCTGGCAATGCCCTACTGTCTTGATTTTGTCCTCTTTGATGACAGAGGCAGCCTAGCCTGAACAAGGAATTATTCCCCCCAGCTCTTCCTCTCCTCCCAGTTTACACTGGGAGCACTGTACAACTACGCTCTTTTAAATATTGCTTGTATGGTAATTTTTCTCAGCCATCACACATTGCTTCATTTCTACTGGTATTTAGGCAAAAAAGAGAGAAGATAAAAAATTAAATAAGTGAGATATAAGCAAGAACAACACAAGTTAAAAGGTGATTAAAAATAGTGGCATTAATAGGTCTTTTTTATGCTTATCAGGTAGGAAGCTCACAGCTTTATGAAGAAAGTAAACCTTGCCAGTTTATTTAAACTACATGATCATCACTGGTTAATTTATCAAAAACAGAAGGAATGGAACACTACCAAGCAAGGCTAGAGGCATAACTTAATTCAACCTCACTGTAATCACTGAAGTAATGAATTTGTTAAGCTGGCATCATCTGTTCTCTGTGGTAGAAGCAAATGGTTATATAAAAACAATGCAAAAATCAAGTTAGAACTCACTGTTCTATGTTAAGACAGTTGTAAAGAATCCACTGGTTTTGAACAAAAGCTTCACATGGAAAATTTGTTTATGTGAAATTAATTACATACATAAATGTAAGTGGTGTTTTTAAGGTCAGCTATTCAGTGAAGGAGGGACACATCCATGATCTGACCAGAGCTGCTGCTTATTCATGGTGCCTCATGAACAAGCAACAGGAAGAGCTCAAGTCTTTTGTTTAGTACCCTTGCCCCAGAGCAAGCCACAGCTCTACCTCAGAACCTGCCCAAAGGGCCGTGAGAAGATCAGACTTTTCTCCTGCCCTTGCTCTGACAAGCCGACAGAAGTGCCTGTCCTCTTTTTCTTGTACTTCATCCAAGGATTCAGTTCACTTCCAGCCTCCTTTCCTCATATAATTTATTGATGTCAGTGGTTGGGAAATTGCTAACTACTTTAAGCTTTTACAATTTTCAAAAAGACTACAGCCCTGTGTGCAAGAATATTCCCTTATGTACGTCCTCTGCAACTTGAATTGTGCTAGACCTAGTTTAGGATGACAGCGAAATGGGCCAAAGAACTGATAAAGCTACAGAGAGTTTAGGTTCTCAAATTCTTGATAGGCCAGGGACAAACACTGTTAGAGAACCTGGAGCAGCAAGGTGTTGAATCAGATTTAAGCCTTCCTAAGCCAAATTGGTCCTGATTTTCCATATATGCAGCAGTTGGGTCAACTTTGAACTCACCTGCTCAAATTCCTTCCAGTCCCCTTCTTTTTCCCTGGAGTTTCCTAAGTTTTATACTGCTCTGCACTGTATCACACTTGCATCTTAATCCAGTCTTGTCTATTTACTTCACANAACTCACCTGCTCAAATTCCTTCCAGTCCCCTTCTTTTTCCCTGGAGTTTCCTAAGTTTTATACCGCTCTGCACTGTATCACACTTGCATCTTAATCCAGTCTTGTCTATTTACTTCACATTTCTCAAACTCTTTTAAATTAGTCATTCTGCAACATTTCTCTGTGCTTCCATGTCTTGCAAAAGTTGGATGGTCTTTTTCATACCTTTTTGAAGTTTCAGTGCAATGTGAAGCACCAGGGGAGCCCTTCCAGCTTTTATTTTCTCTACAGGAATCTGTTCTTAGTTTACTGTCTTTGCAGGAGACCACGTGAGCAGCAGAGTTCACAATTGACGTGAGAGTCTCAATTGTGCTCCCACTCTCAGCACAGGTAGAGCCAATGCATTTTTCATCACTGTGGCAGGGGTTTCTATGGGTCTTGTGATTGTTGCAGGGTTCCTTATGGGAAATTCAATGAGGAGAGTGACGGGAGATGTTGGAAGACAATAAACACAGGACAGCTTTAAGGAGGTTGTTTTGGTTGTGGAAAAGAGAGATAATGACATTGAAAAAGAAGCAGTAAAATAAGAAAAAAGTAAAGAGAGAAGAAAAGCCTCTTTTGAGGTTAGGTTCTCAGCAGGGGAGGAGGAGTTCAGTTTAAAGGTCATTGGGGTTTTTGCTGGAACAAAAATAATGAGGAGAAATAGGCAAATTTGAAGTGTGTATTTGGGGGACACAGTCCCAGTGGTATGGTGAGGGGTGTAACCAGTGAGACAATAAAGAAAGAAATAAAAGAAAAATGTGGCAGAAGGAAATAAATGCTTCCTGGAAACAGTGCTGAGAAAAATAACACCCTTAAAACAGTAAAGTTGTCAGCACAGTGAAAAGGAGAAGCCAAACAAAGCGGGAAAAGAGAAAAACAAGAACATCTATGGTGAAATGCATGTAGCAGAGAGGGGGCTCTGCTTCCTCTGTTTTTTCTCAAGCATTTATTAATGTATGCAGTGATGAGCTCTTATTTTTCCATTGACATGTTTCTTTGCACCTTTCTACATAACTTTTCTGTGTTTATGGATATATATCACAGCATCACAGAATGTGCTGTGTTGGAAGGAACCCACAAGGATGATCGAGTCCAACTCCCAGCCCTGCACAGGACATCTCCAAGAGTCACACAATGTGCCTGAGAGCATTGTCCAAATAATTCTTGAACTTTGTCAGGCTGCTGCTGCAACCACTTCCCTGGGGAGCCTGTTTCTGTGCCCAATCACCCTTTGGGTGAAGAACCTTTTCCTAATATCCAGCCTAAACCACCCCTGACACAACTTCAGGCCATTCCCTTGAGTCTGTCACTGGTCACCACAGAGAAGAGATCAGTGCCTGCCCCTCCTCTTCCCTGTATGAGCGAGTTGTAACATGCAATGAGGTCTCCCCTCCAGGCTGAACAGAGCAAGTGCCCTCAGCTGCTCCTCATACAGCTGCTCCTCAAGGCCCTTCACCATCTTTGTAGCCCTCCTTTGCATGCTCTCTAATAGCTTGATACCTTTCTTGTATCGTAGTGTGACTTACAGATGAGGTTATCACTCTGAGAGTCTCCAGAGAAGTTACAGCCTCAGCAGAGCACAGCTGCATCTCATGCATCTCACAGTTTGCAGTGTGAGCTGATGATGGGCAGTAGCTGATGGGTGTTGCTGCCACCCTGATTCCCAGATGTTAGAGAGATTTCTTGTTTTCTTCAGCATATACCTCAGCATTTAATTTTTGACTGCTGCAGAGTCAAATCTTTCATTAAGAATTTTTGGGGATTTACAGACTGTGGCCTAAGTCTAATGTGCCACAGCTATGCAACATTTCCAGTGAAGACCTCCTCTGTGCCGTGTCCTAGACAGGCAAGGACTTTCAGTGGCTTTCAAGGAAAGGTTACAATTTCATCTTTTTCCCCAGGTGTTTGTCTGCAGGAATATGGAAGGATTGGATAGATGGGTGTTGTCTTGCCTTCCAGCCCTCGAGTTCTTGGAGTCAGAAATTTCA
>VZUA01082297.1:14583-26620 GCA_013401035.1 Horornis vulcanius | reverse complement strand
TCCCTAATAAGCAAGACCATATGTGATTTAAGTAGTACTTTCAATTGCAATGAGAAACCATGAACTAGGTGGGGTTTCAAACTAAATCCATGGGAAATACTCCATTTCATCCTCTAAGAATAATAGTGTCATTTTCCTGAGTTTTATAGGACCCTCAAGCATGCAGGCGTAAAAGAGAACAAGAATATATGAAAGCAAATTCAAATTCATTCCAATTAGATTGGCCAGCAGGTCAAAGGAGGTGATTCTACTCCCAACTCTGTTCTCATGAGACACCATTTGGAGTGCTGCATCCATGTCATCCAAGTCTGGAGCTCTCAGCATGGGAAAGACAAGAACCTGTTGGAGCCATTGTAGAGGAGGGCCACAGAAATTATCACAGAGATGGAGCACCTTTCCTGTGAGGAAAGGCCAAAAAAGTTAGCATTGTTAAGCCTGGAGGAGATTCTANAAAATATTGGCCAGAGAGGTGGTACATACCCCATCGCTGGAAGCATTCAAGATCAGATTGGATTCTCAGAAACCTGGTCTAGTTGAACATGTCTCTGTTCATTTCAGGGCCAGGTTGACTAGATGACTTTAAAAAGTCCTTTCCAGCCCAAACAATTCTATAATTTTGTAAATGTTAAAAAGGTTTTCTCCAGCTTTGAAGAGGAAATGTTGCTATCCAGTTCTTGACCACTCTCCCCACACAGATACTCTGTCATCCCTTCCAATGTTGATATTTCCATTTCCCAGGGAAATGACTGGGAAAAAGTTTACAGATGCCTAGATCCCATAATTTTTCAGGAACTTCCTATGCCTGATGAGACATCAAGATGTCTGCTCGGAATGTCATCTTCTACCTATATATACCTAAGAGGAGAAGACCAGTGATCTTTTATATGGAAACATTAGTGTTTAATGTGTTTCCTGTCTGAGCAGATAAAACTGGCGAACCCATGTTGTGAGTTGCATGCGTTACCACCTGGTATAGTCTCCTTTCTAGAAATCCCCTGAATTGCATTTTGTCAGGTAATTTCAGTTACTCTTGGAGTCAGAAAAACATGGCAATTCCATAGGATGGGCAGGCTGGATTTTGCCATGAAAACTCAGAGGTCTGATGAATGATAGTCCTTTTAGAGTATCTAAGATTTGCTATATCATGTATTTCCTTAGAAAATCTTGAATGTTAATAGTAAAGCAGAGCTATAGTCCAGTGGATCATGGAGGTAACAGGCAGTTGCTTACAATTTATTTAGAAATATTTCTCCATGGCAATCAATCCAGCGGTTGTTAGTTTTCATACTCTATGTGTGTTCCAGACAACATTTCATAGTATACTTAGTTCTGTGTATTTATTTGTGGGAATGAGTCACATGTAATGTAATTATGGAAAAATCTGTTTGATGTAGTAAACTGAATTCACTGTCTCTCTTGAGTGACTGTTTCAGATGTTCTAGCATTTTGTTGTTTTGTGAAGTACAGATGGCCCTTTGAGAATCTCTTATCAAAATACTCCTGTCTGAATGCTAGCCATTAAAGCAGTTTGTTTGCTTGGTTTTGGTTTTTTGGTTGGTTTTGTTGTTGTTGTAGTTGTTGTTGTTTTTCCTTTCTTTAATTCTGTGCTGGTTTACTTAGATTCCTATTTCTGCCTTGGTGTCTTTTGTGGAAGCTCTGGAGGTTGGCTACAGTAAACACAAAAATCCTTATCACAACCTAGTGCATGCTGCAGATGTCACACAGACAGTCCATTACCTCCTTTTCAAGACAGGCACAGTGGTAAGTAAAAGACTTGGCATCCTGAATATATAGTGAGTTTACTACAGTTTCTGCTTATTAATGAGATAATGATTATCCACAGTAGAACCTGCTTACACTGTAGACACACTTAATTTGATATGACTGGGCTAATAAAACGTAAAGACTTGGGATTACTTAGGAACAGGGTAAATGAAGTTGTTGATAACTCTTTTAACAGCGATCTAAAGAGGATGAATGAGAAACCCAAGCTTGCTTTTTCACTCTGCCACAGATCTTCTGTGTGAATCTGGCAACACACATTTGCTGGAATTCATTTAACCCAATATGAAGAATCATATTGTCTAAGCTTTCTTCTTGACTTAAGGTAGGAGACAGTACATCCAATTCATTCCACTTACCTGAGCATAACAAGTGCTGGGATCTGGAAATGCTGATCTCCATCCACTTCTCTACAGCAAAATTATCTGGACTGACTTGCATAGAAACCTACAGACAGCTGAAGTCTGACAACAATGCCAGGAATGGATAGTGGGCTTGAAAAACAAACTCACTACACAATATGTTCCCACAGTGATTCTTAAGATAAACAACAGAAATGCTTTTGAGGGTGGACTAGAGAAACTGAAGGAAGATAGATTCCAGAGTGAAGATCAACCTTTGCAATTTGGATTCAGCTGGAGGTTTATAAAGTTGCTGGCCCACACTTGGGGAGAAATAATAGCAGGGCAAGTTGAAAATGTACAGGATACGTATATATTAATTCTATTCTTCTTTCTCCTGTTACCATTGCAGCCAGAAAAAGGAACGAAATTGCATTTAGTCTGATTCTGTGGAGCAGATCTTTTCCACACATTAATTGCCTCACATTTTCCATGCATCTAATTTGCCTTTGCTCTTGCATTGGCAGAAGTGTAGAGGCAAAGGTGACAGTGAAAGGGAGATTAATCTGTTAAAAGTTTGGCAGCTATCTCCTGTTATACCATGGTCATTCAGTGATTGCTCTGTTTGTGGCTGGTACTTGAATTAATTCTTTTATTGCACTACATTTCGCTGAGGTCTTTTCACTAACCAGTGTGCAGTTTGAGAGTCTTTGTAGTGCAGAGCAGAATCATGAACCCAGGTCAGCAGATGTTGAGGCTCTTGCTGCAGCTCAGGCCTTCTTGAACACTACCCAATTGTTATAAACTCTGCATCTGGAACTGTTGGAAAAAAAAACCAAACCCCAAAACTGTTGTATAGCTTTGATCAGCTATACAAAATCACTATAAAAATTATCTGTCAGAATGACTTATGGTGATATTTGTATGCTGATGATACCTTTTTCTGTGCAGCTCAATAAGAAACCTGAAAAAATGCTGCCACCAGTGTCTACTGGGTGATGGAGTATAGGACAAAGAGGTACAAGCTAAAAAGGTGTAGTGCAGCTCTTGCTATGTCTTTTAGGCCAGTTTCAACAACTGTAGAGTTGCTCACACTTAGGAACTATATTTTGTGCATATGATCTGCATTTCTTCACTTTCTATTGCCACACAGGTGTTGTTTTCAATTCTGAAGCCCAAACTGGATGCTCTTCCCTGAGGAGTCACACACTCCACTGCTTCCTGTAAACATCCCAGGTCTCCTATGTTGAATGTAGATTGCATTTATGAATTGCAGTCACACTGCAATTAGAGCAGTAAATGCTGCTCTCAGAAGCAGATTTGGAAGGAGTTAGGTGCTATCCATCTCAAGAGCTGACTCAGACAGGCTGATCCTGATGGAACTTGTGTCATTTGCTTTTGATTGTGCCTGAAGTAAAAAGGACTTAGGTCAGAATTGCAGCTAATAGAGTTACCTACTCAAAACCTCCTGTGAGATACTAAATTGCTCACTGTTGCTTATAGGACCATTAGTTAATGAAAATGCACTGCAAGCTGTAGCCAGTAGAACAGGTTCAATGTTGAGTAATGTGAACTGTATTCTAGTGATGAGGAAATAGGTACCCTTTTTCTCCTCAAACCATGGAAGAAGGACAGTTTTCATGTCGCACTACTCTGCTCTAAAAGGTTACTGGATTAAAACAGCTGCCCAGATATAGCTGTTCTCCATCCTGTGTATGTTCAGAACTACCTTTTTTTCAATCTTGCTGCTTCTTGATCTGTTAGTCATTTAGCAACTCAGATGTGAGTCAATGACTACTATTTATTCTAACCTGTGATGTACTAGTGCTGAATGCAATTTCCTATCCTGTCTCTGAGGGCAATAAAGCAAGGAAAGTGTTAAAGAAGAGAGAACTGGAAGGACATGAAAATACATGAATAAGCAACAGAGAAGTTTGGACTATTTCTCCTCTGAGAGAACGAATGCAGAGGACTAAAAATAAATAAAAAATCAAACCCAAAATACCCTCCCCCCCACAAAACCAAAATACACCAATCTCTTTTTCAGAGGAAAAGGTAATATGCAATCACAGAGTCAACTATGCTGGAAAAGACCTTTGAGATCATCAAGTCCAACCTATGACCTAACGCTTTCTTAAACACCTTCACAGACAGTGACTCCAACACCTTCCTCAGCAGCCCATTCTAATGCCCAGTCACTCCTTCTGTGAAGAACTTCTTCCTAATATCCAACCTACACCTCTGCTGGTGCAGCTTAAGACTGCTCTTGTCCTGTAGCTGGTTGCCTGGGAGAAGAGACCAACCCCCACCTGCTTACTACCTCCTTTGAGAGAGTTGTAGAGAGTGATAAGGTCTCTCCCCTGAGCCTCCTTTTCTCCAGGCTAAACAACCCCAGCTCCCTCAGTCGTTCCTCACAGGGCTTGTGTTCAGACCCTTCACCAGCCTTGTTGCCTTTCTCTGCACATGCTCCAGCATCTCAACATCCTTCCTAAGTTGAGGGGCCAAGAACTGGACACAGCACTCAAGGTGTGGCCTCACCAGTGCTGAGTACAGAGAAAGAATCACTTCCCTAGTCCCACTGGCTACACTATTCCTGATACAGGCCTGGATGCCATTGGCCTTCTTGGCCACGTGGGCACACTGCTGGCTCATGTTCAGGCTGCTGCCAATCAGTACCCTCAGGTCCCTTTCTGCCTGGCCACTGTCCAGCCACACTGTCCCCAGCCTGTAGTGCTGCAGGGGGTGGTTGTGACCAAAGTGCAGGACCTGGCACTTAGTCTTGTTAAACTTTATATTGTTGGATTCAGCCCATCAATCCAGCCTGTCCAGATCCTCTCATCCAGATCATCTTTAAAGATACTAAGCAGGACTTGACTCATACACAGATCCCTGGGAGACACCACTAGTGACTGGCCATCTACTGGATGCAGCACTATTCACCACCACTCTCTGGGCCTGGTCATCCAGCCAGTTCTTAACCCAGCAAAGAGTGCACCTGCCCAAGCCATGGGCTGCTGGCTTTTCCAGGATTATTCCATGGGAGATGGTGTCAAAGACTTCACTGAAGTCCAGGTAGACAACACCCACAGCCTTTCCCATGTCCACCAGGCAGGTCACCTGGTCATAAAAGCAGATCAGGTTGGTTAGGTAGGACCCTCCCCTCCTAAATGCATGCTGGCTGGGTCTGATCCCTTGGCAATCTTGTGTGTGCCATGTGATCACCCTCAAGATCATCAATTCTATAACCTGGCTAGGCATTGAGATCAAGCTGACAGGCCTGTAGTTTCCTGGATCCTCCTTCTGGGCCTTCTTATGGATGGGAATCACACTGGCCAGGTGATCTGGGACCTCCCCTGTTAGCCAAGACTGATGAAAAATGATGGAGAGCAGCTTGGTGAGCTCTTCTGCCAGCTCCCTCATCACTCTAGGATGGATCTCACCTGGTCCCACGGACTTGTGAGCATGGAGGTGGCTCATCAGGTCACTAACTGCATCTGTCTGGATTACAGAGGGCTGTTCTTCTCTGTATCCTTGTCTACTAGCTCAGGAGACCAGTTGTCTTGAGGATCACCTGTCTTTTTCGTGAAGACTAGGACAAAGAAGGTGTTAAGTACATCTGCTTTCCTCACCTTTGGTAACTATATTCTCCACCATGTTTAAAGATTAGAGGTTTTCCTTGCCCCTCTCCTTTTGCCATTAATGTATTTATAAAAACATTTTTATTATCCTTTACAGAAGTGAATATATGCAATATGTGTAAATATATGCAGACATGTCTTGCCTTGAAAGACAGGTGTCTTCTAGGGAGGGCAGAGCCTTCCTTTGAACAGAGAATGTAACCCCCCTTCCTCCAAATTGATTATAATTTTGAAATTAAGGGGCTCTTAATCAAAGATATGAGGGTAGGAATAACAGTTCTTTACTAGCATTTATAACAAGGCAAACAAACAACAATAACTATGGCATTAACAACAAACAGAACCAGGAACCTCATGTCAGCCTTCTTGGCTGTGGGCACCTTCCCCTTTGGTGCAGTTCCGAGCACAGCTGGCAGGGGCGCTGGTGGCTCCCGGTGGGCAGTGCAGGTGCGATGATTCCCCTGTGGCTGCAGGAGGTGCTCTGGTGCAGGCTTGGGGAGCACGCTGTAATGGCTGTTTTGTCCGAGACGGGAAGGGATGGAAGAGGGGCTTTGCTTCACAAACCCTTGGGGCTGACAATTCCTCTGCCCTAGGAGGACTCTCGGAAGAAGCAGGCTAGAATGGCAGAGATGAGCAGAAATCCCTGGGGCAGTGGACAAGATGTCTCAGAAACTCTGTGGAGATAACTGGAACTGCAGGACATCCTGGCAGGGCCAGGGGGTGTGGGGTCCAGCAGGAGAGAAAGACAGCTCCTGGCTGGGTTATAGAAGTGGTAGTGAAATTCCCTTCCGCAAGCAGAAGTTTGACCATCCTCTTCCGAAAGCAGAGTGAGTGAGAACCCCCAAATGCCTCAGCCCCCATCCTTTACCAGCATCTATTCTCAAGGTATCTCTGCCCCTCCTAGAGAAACTCCCAAAAACCAGAGGAATGCCACCAGACACCCTTCTTCCTTGAGGCCTGGCCACCTCCCCACATCTCAAACACCCAGCCATCAGTGCATCTTAGCAACTAAATGGGAATAAATTCCACAACAAAAAAAGGAAAGGAAAAGGAAAGAAAAGGAAAGAAACCCAACCCCCAACAAGATGTCAGAGAATGTACACATACCAGACTTCAATCTAGAAAAGACGTACTAGAATTTTCCTACAAGCACAAGCTTGTAAGCATATATACATGCTTGCACTGCAGTCAGTGCCTGAACTGAGCCTATGGCCCATGTATTCTTACTGCAATTAGCTACACATTCAGTAGCCCATGCAGACCATTGTGATGGAGTTGAAGTCCAGAGGAGTGTCTTCTGCTTCCCAGGAATATTTGGAAGCACTAATCATTCCCACACCAAAATCAAATCTGTAATTTGGTTTAGGATCTAATATAGCCCAATAGGAAACCACTCCACAATCTCGCAGCACTGTAACGTTTCAGCTGTGCTTCTCTTGTTTGAATAGTTTTTTAACTTTGGTTTTAGTTTTTTTATTCTTCTTTGTTTTCACCTCACCTTTCCTGAACTATACAACCAATCTCGAAGTGCATAGATTAATGTAGTTTGAAAATGAGAGGTCATCAGTCCTAATGTCCTGCTCACAGCAGGACTAGCTTCTTATACGCATAGTGTATTCACACACAGTAAAGAAATGTAGGGGGCATGTTCTTCCTTCCAGGATTTGCTTACATCAGTATCTTATTATTACTGTAGTGTGTATAGTTCTTTAGTTCATCACTTCTACAATATTTATGTAAGCAACTTGGACGTGCTGGAACACAAGATTTTGGTTTCACAAGTTTGTAAGGGCCATTGGTTTAATTCTTCACCAATGGATGAAGACCACTTGTAAAAATTATATACAAAAATAGGGAAAACCCCCTCATTTTTCTTGCTAACTAGTTATCTGTAATGTGGAAAAATTGTTTCTTTTGTATTTAATATTCTATGTAGTTAAATTTGTTCTAGTCTTAAGAGTAAGAAACATGTTTCTAGTTTGTCTTTACATGGTTCATTTGCCTTTGTCACGCTCCCTGTTATTTATGAACTCTGAAAAGTTTTGTTCCATCCCTCCTTTTTTAAATTTTATTTTCAATTAAATTTTCTTTCCCTCTCCTTTTGTAAAATTTCATCAGTTTTCTTGTTATTTTTTCCCTCAGGATGATGCTTTGGAGTTAGTTTGTTATACTTTACTGTATAAACTACATAGTTTTTGTTTCACTCATAGACAAAATGTTGAAAGAGAATTTGGAATTAATCTGATGTTTATCTCATAGAGGATTGGCATACAAGCATGATATGCAGGAACAGCTTCCAAGAACTGACACACTTTTTGCTCATTTCATTCCTTCCTTTATTAAACTCTGTTGCTCAGCTCTGATTATTACTTTCTTTGGTATTGTTTTTTGATTAATCTTTGTAACTGTTTGGAAATACCACAATTTCTTTTTTAACCTAGACAATGATGGGAAAATTGTAAAGCTTAAGACTTCTTTCTCTGATACTGACAAGAATAACAGGACTACTTCCTGCAGCAGACCTGAAAAACTGTGGAAGTGCAGGACTTCTGTGACATCTTTTAGTACTAAAGGGAAGAGATATCATCTCCACTAGCCTATTGTGATTAATAAGCTGGTCATCAGTAAGCTTTGAAAATAATACCTACTTTGGAATAAAAGTTAATCAACTCTTGGGAAGGAAACTAGTTAACTACTTACATTATAGCAATTTCTTGGAAATGCCTTTCTTTGTTGTTGTTTGTTTGTTTGTTTGTTTGGAAACAGTACTTTTTCCTCTTCCTTCTTCTTTCTATAGTAATCAATCTTTTTTTTACATGCAAATGAGCCACTCTAGTAGCTAATGCTTCACTCTTACTGTATATTTTTGAAAGACAATCATGCTTCCTTGTCCATTTTTTTTTTTCATTCTGGAAGCCAATGCTTGGTATTTCATGCCTTTTATCCTCCATGATTTCTGACCTCCCACCATCGCAGAAAGATTGATATGGTTTTATTCTGGATTGGTTTTGTGAGCCCTTTAGAAATCAAACCCATTCACATTTCCTTGCTCTTTTAATCTTTTGTGAAACTGTCCTGATGTTCTTGATGGTTTTGTTCTTTAAAAATTAACTCTCTGTTTCCAAGATAAAATCCACCACAAATCAGTGAAATGTAAAGTCAGCACTTTGAGTGAAATGTAAAGTCAGCACTTTGAGGGAGATTGCATCCATTCTCTGCAGGCTCTTTGCTGTCTTGTTTGCTTTCTCTTGCAAGGTTGTGGCAGGAAAAAAGGGACTAAGAGGTTCCAGTTATTTGCCTTGTGTTACTGAAACAGCCTATTTTGACTTTGTTCTACTCACACTGCTTTATTTATTACTAACAATTAACAGCTGTAATTCCTTTTTTTCCCGGGTGATCTTATTGGAATGCTGTTATGATACCTAATACTGCTATTACAAGATACTGCTAATAAAAAATCTAATACACCCAATTTGAAAACCTACCTTACACAAAATACTTCAACAAGTGATGCTTTGGTAAGGTATGCAAGTCAGCACTTTTCCTATATGTGCCTTAAGAGACAAGGTTGGAAACCTCAAACACTAAAAGGCTGATTGCCTTATTAAGGTTTAAGGCTTGAGTCATGAGATCTTGTTAGTGTGGGAATTGTCAGATGCTATCCAGAAGGTCTGAAGTGAATGCATTGGACTAGCTGAATGTGTCCTGAATGAGTTCTGCATGCATAATACAGGCTTGCCTTGGCTGTTTCTGAGCACTTTTGCCCTGATTTTTTTCTAAAATTTGCAGTCTCTCCTTTTGGCAAATGGCAATGAAAGCAATGAAAGTAATGAAAGTCCAGATCTAGACAAGTAGCCTGGAAATCCTACTTCCATTTTTTCCCCATTGCAGTTGCCAGAGGTTGTTGCTTGAAAGTTGAATTAATGTTCTTAATCATTTTGAAATCATTACTTATTGACAAGTCACACCTGGAAACAAAATTGAACAGGCTTCACCATCAGTACGCTCCAGTCGTGTCCTGGATCAATTGTGTAGATATGAGAAAACAGTGAAGTTTCTGTTTCTGATAGTTTCTTGCACTTCTCACCATTCTCTCTCTCTTGCTATTAAAAAAAAAAAAATCACACACAAAAAAACCTCCCAAAAACCCCAAAAAAACCCAACCAACCAACCAACAAACCAAAACAAACCATAGCAAAACCAAACCAAACAACAACAACAACAACAACAACAAAAACAACCCAAAAAACCAACTCAAAGCCAAGAATTACCTTGATTATGATCAGTAGCATTGTGCAAAATATCTCTGGGTTATATTTTCCAGCTACATCTTTAATGTAAGGGGATCTTTAATACTGAGACTTGCTCCATTCTTCACTGGTTATGCAGAGATACTGTGAAACACAGACAAAGAGCTAGACAAGTTGCTGTGTGCAGAGTCCCACTGTTACCAATGCTTCCTAGCACATGCTTGACACACTAGTGGTGACCCTTGAGCTATAGTAGATGTTTAGAATAGATTTTGGAAACCTTAGTGCTTTTGCTGGGCTTTGAATTAAAAGGCACTTTGTATATGAATGCCTGTCAAAACGTTTGCAGGTTGACAGTGAGGTGTTACAGAAGTATTTGGCAATCACTTTTTTCTAAATGCAATACATTTAAGCATTTCATACAAATATTTACAGGATCCACAGTATCTAAAACCTTTGACTCCAAAGTGCTTGATGTTAACAACACTCCTTGTGGGCTACTAGTGGAAAACCAGNAATAAGGCTTTGACTAGGGAATTAGGACAAATCCCACAAACTTGAGGGCTTTCCCAAGTGTTTTTAAAAATTATAAATAAATGACAAGATGTACATCTTTTGAGGTTATCTTCCTTGTTCTCCTCATGATTCAGTGATTGACAAAGACTTTTAGTTTTCTGGAAAATAGTGACATTCTTCTGTATCTGAGTCTCTGCTACTCAGGTAAACTGAACTGAAAATATGTACCCTGGTGGTATGTGTTTACCTGCACATATATCATCAAGTTTCCCTTGATAAACCTTAATTTTCTTGAGTTTTCCTTGTTGCACTTCTTCAAACATTGCTCTTTCAGAAGGGCACATTTCCCCTTGCTCTACCTTAAACCTTATTATCTCCTGAACCAATTTTCCTGAAGTTCCATTTATTTAGATGAAGGTCCTGGATGAACACTGATTTGGCTTTTATGCATCAACCAGAGAAGTTTGCTTTAAAACAGCTGGCAGACTGCAGGGGAAAGCTAATACACATGAAACACTGACTGTCAATACAGGATAAATAACTTACCTTAGAAGACAAAAGCCTGAGAAAATGACAGCTTATCTGATTGTACTGTAATCTCTTTTCAGGACTGGCTGACAGAGCTGGAAATCTTCGCAATGATTTTCGCAGCTGCCATACATGACTATGAACACACTGGAACCACCAACAATTTTCACATCCAGACACGGTGAGGCCACTGTAAATCATGATTGAGAGTCAGGAGATAGAGAGAGAAACCTTTGGAGAATAATAGCACAGCCACCTTAGAAAAGTGCAGGAATGTCTGCTTTTCAAGTGTTAAAGGAGGAAAGTTCACTTTTTCAGGTTACATTTAATTTTCTCTTGTTGAAACATCCACAATGGAATGCATGTATTCTAAATTCCTGAGCATTATTTCATAATAAAAACCAGGAAAAAGGAAGTTCCAAAAATATTTCCATGTAAAGTTTTTTAAGACAAATGGCTGTATAGAATGATGTATTTTGATGAAGATAAAGTTTTGAAGGAGATACTGTAATTTTACAGTTTTTTTCTCCTTGTTGAATTTGAAGAATCAATCATTATTGGCATAAATCAGGCATTCAACCATGTTTATTGCATTAATCAGTGAATGTGAACACTACACATACTATTTTTACTTGAGTGGAAAATCAAGGTAGGTAGGTATTTCCCTGATTAGGTAGTGGTAAGCTGCAGGAAAACCTGCAGCAAGGGGTTATGTGTACTACTACCTAATCAGGGAGATACTGTTTTAAAGTATCATAAATTGCTAGAGAGTAATTAACTGATCACAAACTAGACTGGACCAGTGTATTTAATAAAGCTTTTGGGTTGATGGAAAAGAGGAAAATTAGATGAAGATGGCAACAAAATTCAGAAGTGTGCAAAGATTATGAAGTCTCTAGTTTCAGTGATAATTGGGCATCTAATGTCTGTGTGTTATTTTGACAATAGGAGTGTACTGGTAGTAATGCCAAAATGTCTAAAT
>VZUA01082295.1:0-19340 GCA_013401035.1 Horornis vulcanius | reverse complement strand
CTTCTCTTTAAGTTAATGAATCAATCAGAAAAAATATTTTGAAAATATTTCCTATATTGATAAAGTGAATTTTCCTGTAAAAGCCTGAAAACTCTTGGGAAACTTCATGCAGCTAGGGTAAAAAGTGTCTTTTCACTTACTTGTTTTCTAATTGCATGTAGATTACAACCAAAACTTGGTAGATCTGAACACAAGTGTATGTCTTGGATTAGTCAACCTTCTCAAGACACTAAATTGCACCCCCCCTTTTTTTTTTATTGTTGTTGTTTTAAAAACAGCCTGCATGACTCTTGCTAAGAACATGAGGGAATAACAAAATAAAACTATATATGTAGTGAAACAAGAAACTGACAGCAATCAGGGATAAGTCAGGTACAACCATTAGGAATATTTCAGATAATACACATGATCATTAACATATGTAAAATTAGATAATTGGCAATCTCTGAAATACTGTACCATCATCCCAGAGTCTGCAGACAGCTGATAAACCACAAATTAGTGGCAATTTGAACAGTCGTTCTCCAGATAATGATTCTCCAAGCTCTTGTCAAAGAGAGGTCCAGCTGTCATGTCCATGGGGTCAAATTGCCAAGTCAAGGTGACTTGAACATTGTTTTAAGTCAAAAAACACCTGGGTCTGTTGGCAAATTTCCCATCCACATAGAGCTAAGGCCTGGCCACTTGCCTGAGCTCTAACTGGAAGATAATTCCCTAGACATAGTTCAAAACAAGGCTCTTAAGAATCTTAGGGTGAAGGACTAATTGAACCATCTAATAACTGCTCCCCTCCAAAATTCCCTCAGGATAGGGATGCTTTAAACACAGCAAACTGTTACAGTGCTTCTGTAACAAGAACTAAAGGTGACAATACCATCAGTTCAAAAAAGGTTTTTGACAAAGCTCAGGTATTGCTTCTTGGAACTCTGAAAAATACTTAAAAATCATGAGACAGCACTGGGTCAAAACACCAAGCCAGTGTAGAAACTAGCATAAACAGCTAGAGAACAATTTAACACATATTTAAAACAATGTCCTCAACAATAGCAGTTACGAAATACCCAAGGCAATTAAAGAAAAAATAAATAAACTCTTGGAACAACAGGTGTTTTCTAAGAAGCCAGCTATAACACAATAATATCACCTCATGAATAATGCCTATTATCATATCAGTAGGTTCACACCATACAACTAATATTCAGACTTCATGTTTGAGACAGAAACAGTCAGGCTACAGAAACTCTTGTCTAAAATGTGAAAAGGTCCTGGTTTATTCTTTTTTATAATTCAGCCATCCTGATCCTAACTATTCACTGACTTTTGACTGCAGTAAACTCCCACTGTAGGTTCCTTTTGCAGACTGACTACTGGTTATTTCTTAACAGAATATGACTGTGTTCTAGTGGGAATATGACAGTAGAATATGATAAGTATTCCCTTGCCACCTCAGACCGTAGGCCTTCACCTAGCTCAACTATGACTGCAACAGACTCCCACTGCAGGGTCCAGCTACAGACCCAGACTGACCTCACAGCAGATTCCTCACAGCAGTAAGTGTCTCTCCCATTTGGTCAGTCTTCTAGTCTTCCCAAGCCGTTCTTGCAATACCTTCAACTCCTTCTTCCTCAGGATCTTCCCCTGATTAGATATCCTGTTCTTTTATCACACTCATAACACAGCTGTGACTTACCAGGGGTGAAGTTCACGGTTCTTCAGACGGTGCCCCATGTCTCCTTGGACACAATGTGTTTCCCAGCTCTCAGCCATACCCCATGGCTCAAGGCTGTGCTCTCCCACAATTCAAGATTGTTTCCACCTGCAACCTTTTCTCTTAAAAATAAATCAGTCATAACTATCTGAAAAAAAAGATAATATATTTGAAACATTCATGTATCCAGAACAGTAAAGTGACACAAAAAGGGAGATAAAACCATGAGCTCTCTCACCAAATGAGATGGAATCCAAAAAACAGGATAGAAGCAAAATGAGACTACTGACAAACCCATCCAAAGCTGAAAAGAAACAGCATCCCACAACAAGGATGGACAACAACACTCCATGAAGAAAAAAGGCCAGAGAGTCTATCTACCACTTAGAATAAGGTCCTCAAAAATTTCCACTCAAGCTTAAGGACATCAACAGCCATAGAGAGACCCTAGAAAAAACAGCAAAGCCTAAACAGTCCTGCCTCCTGCACAGCCTTTACGGCCACAACACATGGGTATCAGGATGCATGAAAAAGAAAACACTGAACAACCCGTCGGTAAAAGCTATAATAAGTAAGTCAGACTGAATAACAGTCAAACCTGGTATAAACTAATTTTGACAGCGATAAGGCTTAACAAAATGAACTCAATAGAACTCTGCCCTAAAAGGACTCCAAATTAGTAAAATGTACAATTACTACTTTGGAAAAGAGAAGGTACCTCCAAGAAAACTCAAGTCAACCATTACACTGAATACAACTGTGATCATATAAAACTGGGATAAGGCACTGTCCAAACTGAAACCCAGCAGATGTGAAATCCAGCAAACCAACCCATAGAAACTTGGCCTTGTTCAACTTAGCAGAAGCATTCTACCCTTGGACCTTATGTAAACACAACTGCAAATTAGTAGCTCCAAAAGTTATAGATATGACAAGATGTAGCTTATTCTACTGCTATTAACACAAAAAATATGGAAAAGTGAACAATCCATAAGTAAAATAACAGCATGATGGTATACTGGAGGGATAAAAGCCTCAATAAGCATCTTAAACTTGTAAGTAGATCAGTTATAAGAAAAACCTATGGCAACTGCAAATTTCACCAAAACAAGAATTTAGTAAAACTTCTTGAAGTGCAGAGTTACTGAAAACAAATATAATAACATGTAATTTGGCAGACCGCCAAACAGCTGAATAGCTTCTCACAATTGTATTTTGTGTAATTTCATCTGGCAAATTTGTTAACATTCTTATTAGAGAGAGCAGACCATGTTGAAATCTTGATAGGTAATAAGGCACAGCATTTATTGCTTCTTATCTCTCCAGCAACCTTAAAACTGCAAAAAAATAGAATTCATTCAAAAAACAAAATTAATCTAAAAAAAAACCCCATATCAATGCGTTTTCAAGGCATACAAACAAACTGTATTCTGTTCAGTCTACAAACAGGTGTGCATTAGCAGTTCATCACAGTTGCTTGAGTTGGAGTTGCCTTTTTTCTAAAAAAAAAAAGAACTATACTTTGAAATTTCGAGAAGCATCTTGTAACAAAACTTAGGAATAATTTTGAATTAAGCAACTCTTAAACTTCATAGAAACTAATCTGAAGAGAACTTAGCGTCTGGATACTAGAGCAGTTACATGTAACTTAACAGTAGTCCCAACATAAACATACTGGAGCTTAATTATGCTTAGCTCTATCAACCCTTAATTTATATTAAAATATAAATACAACCTTAAGTGTAATTCATAGTAACTGCAGCTTTACAACAACCTAAAGTTTGGTAAACTGCTATTCAACTTTGCAGCATTTTGCTGATATCTGTACAATATATTCAAGCTTCTTCTATTTCTTTCTGTATTTTTTGGCAAGTTTCTGGGTTGTTGGATTGCTGTTACTGTCTTCTTTGAGATTTCTGACAAGGTCTTTTCAACTCTCTGCAAAGCTGGCTGCTCTTGGATCTTTTCTGCCTGGATCGGCCTAAACAGGATTGTCTCCCAAGTTAGTTTTAGAGTGGTGAATACATCTGTGATTCCAATTAAAAGTATATTTGTATTTTTACTGTCCACTGTGATAACAGATCCCTTCCTCACACTCATGATAGGTTTTTGCACTACAAGGGAATGAAATGCTGCTATCTTCCTTTCTGGCCCTCTAACAGTAATTGTATATTCACATTGCAAGCACAATGCAGCTCCTCCAATTCCTGTAATTGCAATCATCCCATTGTGATATGTCAAGTTGCAGGTTATCTGTGGTTGATCATGTTGATCTTGGTGGTGGCTGCCTTCCCTATGGCTGGGCCGGCTGGACTCGGGAGGGATGCTAGGCAGGGACCGGCCCGTACTTGGCTGGCAGGGCAGCACAGCCCGTGGGCGTGGGAGCCGCTCTGTCACTGCTTCGGGTCTTTGTGTCTCTGGCCACCGCGGAGGAGGAGGCGAGCACTCTTTTTTGAGTTTCCTGATAAGACACATGTTCTTTTACTACGTCAAAATCTCTTTCTTTAATCTTTTATCACCCCACTCCAGACCAATTAATTGATTTTAAACTGTTTCCTGAAATAGCATGTGACTTAAAATTTGCGGGGTCTGTTTCTGGATTCAGTGAGCCTGCATCTTGCAAATCTGTCCCTTTTGCCGAGATAGAATCATTTCCTCACTGTTGTATTCCTTCTATTTGTGTATGACTTTCTGTTCTGTTCTTCTCCCCCCGGCTCCTTGCAATAATAGAAGCGGCCAGAGGTGGCACTGTACCTGGAGGCTGCTAGCCTCTGTGGTCACAAAATGTCATCGGCGATAATGCACATGTCCCAGATAGGGCATCAGCATCTTGTTGTACAGAAAAGAACAATGCGCAGCCCTTCTGTTGTGTGAAAGGTCTTTGACGGGCGGCTTCATTTTGTTGTACGGATGGCTATGCTACACATGCGCAGTACTGCTGAAGGACACCACCAGATTCCGTGCCGTGTTTAAAATGTGTTAGCTTGGGGGTGGCGGCCGCCTGGGTCGGGGGTGGTCCCCCCTGTGCGGCCGAGGAGGACATGTGCAAGGTGGGCGAGCCACGCGCGGGGGCCAAGGGAACCAGACAAAGGTTCGCTGGGACTTGGCGCGGGGTCAGTCGCGGGATCAGCGGTCCTGAGCGTGGCCCTGGTTTCAGCGGAGCTACCCGCGGTTTCTGCTGGGGGTGTGGGCAGTCACACGGCTGCTCGCTGGAACCTCTAACTTACTCATAAATTAAATTAAATTAAATACGTAAATTTAATTTTTATGTATTTTTATTATTTCTAAGTTAAATACATGGCACGCAGGAAGCAAAGAAGATTTAATTTCATCTGTCTTTATGTAGGTTCCGGGAGATTTTTAATTACCCTGAGCAATAAATCTCTTATTTCTTGCTTAGAAACTGAACGAGAATGCAATCTTGTCAAAGTCTTTAAATTACAATAAACATCCCTTTGTTATTTTGATTTTTTTTGACCCTATCTCACGTCTCTGGGTGCCCACGGAGCCCCACGGAGACGGCCCGCTCTGGCAAAACCGTTAATTCTGTTGAAAGAACTAGCGCACTGAGACAGGGAGGGAACAGCATTGGAACTCCAGCCCCGGGAAAGGAGTTGTGTTTCAGGGAATGTTGTCCTGTTCCTGCTGTGTTCAGCGCTCCGCATGGAGCCGCGAACCGACTGGTACCTGGGGCTCTGGGGTTTCTGGAGGACAAAACTCAACAGCACGGAGCCCTTGTGGCCACCGTCTGCCACTGTGGCTGTTTCTTCCACTTTTAGCTGCCTCGGAGCCACAATAGCAGTCCTCCGCACTACGTGCCATGCTTTCGTGCCCTTAACCCTACTCCTAACAGCCTGTCAAAATTCCGTCCCTAAGTTATCCCATTCACGAGTATCGAATGTGCTTCTGGGGGTGGCAGAAAATCCTCTATCCCAGTCTCATATTAATAACTTCTTTAGGACCTCCTGGTCACACGTATCCCCTTTCTCGGAAAGAATTATTTGGAGGGGACTCAAGGTAGCTTCCTATTCCTTGGACAAAGCCTTCCCCATCTCCTCCATCCCCAGCCCCTCACATGGTTTATCTGGTGAACTTGCTGCAGCGTTCTTTCCCCTGGAGCTTTTCCTCGAAAGGTTTCATGCTTCCATGCTCCAAGTGTTTCTTCCAGAGTTTTTCCTCAGGAGGTTTCCTGCCCCCTGTGCTCCGATTGGAGTCTTGCAACTCGTACCCCCACCATCAGCCGTGGAGGTGTCAGGCCGAGCCTCCCTGCCTTTCTTCTCTGCAGACCCCCTTCACAGCCGATAAGAGTTCAAAGAGTCCTGGTCTGCATCAGTGTCACGCATCCTTCTAACGTCGTGGGTCACCATTATGCAGCAGGGAAAATGGACAACTGAATAATAGAACCAATATGATCTTCATCAGAAGTCAATTTATTGTTTACATTAAACCCCAGTTATAGTTTCCAGGACTACTGTCCACATGCACAGGTGTCTCTCGATTGGTTAAGTCACTGGTTCACGAGGCAGGCACAGTTCCTTCAGGACACCTAATTGGTCAAGTGTCCATCATCACATTCTGTGTCCTCTGTCTAGGTTTTGCATTCTTTGTCCACAGTTTCTTAGGGTCTCCGCTCTTATTTTCATCATCGTTGTTTTCTCAGTAACCTTGCTGAGTTCCTGAGAACCCTGAAAACAAGACTGCAGGTGGCTTATTATCTACAAACAGTTTGGCTGGTGCACAGAATGGCCTAAGTTGTGCAGTTACACTGCTACAGAAGTGGTAGGTGTTGCTCTGCAGTTACAGATGTGTACACAACCCTGCAAACCTAGCAGGCTGCTGGCAACCCTCCTTGTCCTGATCCTCTTGAAAAGAACAGGGCCTAGGCCTTTGTTAATATTCAGCTTTTTATTAAAAAGATCAGCTTTATGGGGGCTGCTCAGCAGGACTCTGCCACAGCACCACAGCAACCTGGAGCAATCAAGAATGATGTAATGAAAACTTAGTCTTTTGCAGACCACATGTTCTCTATCCTTGTCCTCGCGGGAATACTGGGAGGCAGTCTACATTGGTTGCGTTCCTGTCCCATCCCCACATCTGGCCCGTTCTTTGTAGATCATGGTGAATTTTCAAATTCAGCTCAGGAGTGCATCTCCTTCTTCTTTCGTCAGGATATCTTCTGGTTCCCTCTCACTGTGACAAATTTCATTTTTGGGGTATTTGTTCCCAAAAATATTCTCCCAGGATGCCAAGGGTCAGGCTTATTAGCCTATGCCTTCCCTAGGGCCAACCCCCCCCTAGGGCTGTGAAGGTAGATTTCTGTAAGAAAGGGCAGTAGTCAGGCAACCATTAGTAAGGTGATTAACTGGGCAGCTTCAAAGTTAGCAATGGGTGCCGCCCCCACACCAGCAGGACAGTTGCTTGGCAACAGAGTGCCTGCCCTGCGGGGTGCCCATGGCCCAGCCCGTCCTCCGTCCCCTGTGAGAAATGGGACCGGGCATATTCCAGGGGGCAGATTTCACCTCGCCCATGTCCCGTGTTTGTGACACAGCAGCTGAATCTGCTGAGAACCTGCCCCCCTCCACCACAGCTGCAGCATCGGGGAACCAGTCTAACTCCCTCTCAGAATCACAGCAGCACCAGGGTCAGCCCCCCGCTTTTTCATCCACTGAGAATTTTTTCATAACACTCTGACTCACTTTGCTTTGATCCATTTCTAACCCCATTGCTGCTTTTTGTCTACTGCCAGGATGTTTTCTGAGTTCCCAGCTGGTGCTGCAAGATAAATTTCCGATCCAGTAGATGCCTACTGGGTTTTTTGCAGGGGAGGAACATGTGGCCTGATCCCAAAGGAGGTTTTGCATCACAACCCTCTCCCTGTTATCCAATGAGAAGGATGGCATCCTCTGCTGCATTGGAGGCATGGCTGGTTTTCTAGTGCAGTGGATCATGAAGGGTTTCTGCCCCATATCTAGGCATACCTTTCTTTGTGGTGGGGAGAAGGCTTAGCTTTGGGAGAACAACAGGTACACACCTGGTCAGAAGCTAATTGACACCAGTGGCTGGATCTGTAACTTGGCTCTACAAGGAAGTGCTGTAGGTGTTTAAATGTGTACCCTGGGATGGAGTTAGAGAGCGTTAGGCCACTGCTAGCCATAAAGCTGCTCTCCCATAAAGCTGCCTTGATCATACATTTTGTTCTCAGCAGCAGAGAACATGAGTTAGTAGTGGAGGCTGATGTTTGCGTCCTCAGCCCCAAGCACGGGGGAGGATGTTAAACAGCGTGTTCCATCTGCAGAGGGGCACCTTTGTAGCATGAGGTAGACATCTGGTTTGCAGAGAGCTTTTAGGGTATATCTAACTGTAACATGTTAATCCTTTCCCCAACAAATCTCATGTGTTATTTGCCTACCCTAAGAAAACTCCTTGATCTTGTAGCAGCTTTCCACAGTCCCAAATTATTCTGTCTCAAAGAAAGGAAAGTTTATGTGGAAACACTTTTTGTAGCTGTTCACTGTGTTGGCTTTGCCACCTTTTTTGCTGCTGTCATGTTACTCAGCTGAGATGGGCTTAAACCACCTGTGTGTTAGAAATATAAAAATTAAACACTTCAGAATGCTTTTTATTATTTGAAATTCTGTGATTGGTATTTTGTTAACACTTTGTGATCTCGTGTTGAGTACCAGCTTTCATTCCAATGTGATAATGCCTTCCCAAAGTAGTAATTTCTTAATGGAAAGCAAGCCCATCTGTTTCTCAAGGAAATTTTTTGCTTCCTGGTTGTGGGTCGGATGTTCTGAGGTGTACAGAACAATTAAATATCCCTTTTCAGTGTTGACAAACGTGTACTCTTATGTTGTCACAGTGGGGTAACCTTTTATTTTTGGGTTGCTTGGAAGGAAACCATATTCTAACCCAGTTTTACCTAGTTTCGAGTTTTCACAGGCTGAATTCTGCTCTAAGACCACTCTCTTCCTTGCAGCAGGAATTGGAAACATTCTCGCTACTCAGTAACGGCACATCAATCAATTCATCAAACCAGGTAGAGTTTGCATCCTGTGATTGTTACTGTTTATGCATTGTGCTACAAGAGTGCTTTAAGGTTTTATTTACATGCAAATTTATAACTGTCTTTCAGGTTTTAACTGTTTAAATTAGTGTTTTCTGCTTTTAAGGGATATTGCCAAGAAATTAATTTCTTTGAAAATATTTCTACTGACATAATTTTTTTTATGTCGGTATTTGGATCACCAAAGATGGTTATTTTTCATTAGTTATTGTAAATATTTGCTTTCTCTTGCATTTAAAGTAAATTTTTGTTTTCAAGTTTTGTATATATAACAACAATGCTAGGTAAAAGTCACAAAGTGCAACTGCTGAAGAAACATATAAAGTTAAATTCTGTGGTGTACCGAGCAAGGTACATACACAATTTATGTATTGTTTGTATAATCCTGGGAGATCCACCTGGGCAGGTCAGTCTACAAATGCTAAGGTAAAATATAAGAAATTGCTGGTTTCCTTGTTCTACCACAGGGCAAAAAAACCCAAAAAAAACGTACCAACAAGCAAGCACTTGCTGTTTTTACAGGCTGTTTGGTACTTCACAATGCTCCTTACGGCAAATAAACAATAAAACTGTAAACACTGTAATCTTGTACAAAAAGATGGGATACTAAAGAACTAGTTTACCTTTCACTGTTTAGTGATTTGGCTTCACATCTTTCTAGGATGGCCAATCAGCTTTCTTTAATAGTTGTGCCTATTTTTAAATTTTAAATATATTTTCCTTCCATAAGAATTGAAAATAGTGCAAAACCCACTGTAGTGGATGCAATATCAAAAGACAAAGGCTTTACTTGTGCCTTTTTAAGCCAGTTGTCTTGGTGGAAACATTTTCCTGTTTTGGATTTGCTGTAGAATTTTGTGGTTGTTAGATTGCAAAATATGTGAACTAAGGAAAGTAACGTTGTGTAAGATCAGGCTAATCAGATGTCCCATGCAGTGGGCTGATTGGTGTGTCCTGGGACACACTGGGACACTTGGGACACACTGTTCTTATCCACACATGAAATACCCTATTCTATGTATGGAGTTGCTCACATGGTTGGATATTGTGCAGGCATGGTTTTCCTTTCCAGCAAAAGGCTTTGTTGGCTGCTGAAGGTAAACGTGAATAGGTTCCTCGGATCAATGACCTCCTAAAGTTCATTGGTTTTACTGTTCCAGCACAGAAATAGGTCATAAAGGAAAATAAAGAGTCATATACATTTATGAGTAGTAAAGCATCCCACATGTGAAGTGTGGATGTCTTTTTAAAGATCCGTTTCTCACAATATTTTTCCTCTCCCTTTTCCTACATCCTCTTTGCAGACTACTTCTAATGGATTGGGGTCAATAGATGACATTGAAACAGGTAAAGATATCTCTCTCCTCAGACTTTAGTGGCTTCAGTATGGTATGTGACCAGGCTGGCAGGCTTGAGAAGCTTGTCACCTGTATTTGTGTCTCTTCTGCACACTCCCAACTTTGGTAACTAGGAGAAGGAGAAAGTGGTGCAAAGCAGGAGTGTTTTTCTTGCAAAAACAGCTTTTTGTCCAGGGCCAGTGAGAGAGACAGTTGGGATTTACAAGGGTCTGCTGAGGTACACAGCTCTCTCCAGTTGTGCTTTCTTAAAGCTGCTCTTTGCCAAAGCTTCTGAAACTCTGCTCCAAGGCAAAACATTCCATATAAAGTGAAGTTAAGGTTGGTTGTGCTCTGAGTGCATATGGTCCTCCATGACATTGAGGTGAAGGAATTGAAAACAAAGGATTTGGGAGGGACCAGGGGAGAGCTGAGTTCAGGGTTAGGCAGCCAGGAGGAGAAGGAAAACTAACAGGGTTGCTTTTCTTATGCTGATAAATAAGTGACCTTAAAACTCTGCCCCTGCACAAAGGCTTGCTACCTTGTGTGCTGGAGCACTGAACTTCTGCCTCTGAGCACATCAATCTTTGTTCCTTTGTAAGGTAGCTCTGTGTGTGTGAAGGTAAGTGTGAGGACATACCATCACAAGTAGCAATTGCTCTTTTTATAGAAAGAAACTAATTTTATGATTAGGATGCTTTGGAAAGCATGTTAGTTCTCTGTTGAATGCCAATTTAGTATCTGCTTGCTACATGAGATCATGAGACCCAGTTCTGTGAATTAAGGAGAGTTTTTCACATTATCTTGCTGTGCTAAAATTAAGTAGTCTCCTGCTACAGACTAACAAATGACTGCATCCAGTAAGCTCTTTATCTAATCTGGATTTGGTGTAAGAGCAGCATGCCACCTTTGCTGCAGATGAGGCAGACAGAGCCTTACTGCTAGGAAATCTTTGCAAAAGATTGCTAGGAAATCTTGCTAGGAAATCTTTGCAGAAGCATTGGAATTATATGTTATCCAGTTTCCCTGAGGGGTGGAGTGCTACCAGGACACTGTGGGTGCTGGGTACCCTGAGAGTTTCGTATTCAAAGCTTTTTTTTTAGCAAGGATTTTTGTGGTTGTTGTTTTGTTTTGTTTTCTTGTTTTAAGATGCAGACTCTTGAAGCCCTTTCCTTCATGTTTTGGTTGAAGTCATCTGATTAACTCAGCCCAGTCCTGCAGAGAGATCATGGTTCAGATCTGGCTCAGTATGGCCATTGACCAGCTAAAGCAACAGGGAACCACTGCGATTTTGGAGACCAGACCTAGAAACAGGGCTTTTAAAAGCTCTGTACTTTCCCCTTGGGGATAGGCAGGTGTATGGCCAGAGAAGCTACCAGCTGGTGGGGGACTTGTTATGGGAGACTTGGTACATAGAGGTGTATGGACAAGCCCCTCGTTGACCTTATAATAATACACAGGGCTAAGTGTGATGGCAGGGGCAGAAATCAGTAAGTGTGGGTGTGCCTGTGAGCCAGTCATCAAAGAAAGCTGTTTATTCTTTTAAGATGGAGCAAACATTAGGGGAATGCAAAGGATTCTGTATGAGTATTCTGTAAGGAGAATACAGGAGATGTGGGTATCACAGCTGGTGAGTGAGGTCAGCAGATCCAGTGTTCTGAGGAAAGCAGGAATGGGAAAGGAGAGATAGGAAAAAGATCGGACAGAGTACAGTAGGAGGAAGTGGCTAAAGGAATGACAGGGTTTGGGTGGTCAGGGAGAGAGGAATGGACATCTTCCCTCTTCCACTTGCAAATAATTGAATTTGTTGGTCCCTGCTCTTTTCCTTGCCCTTCACATACACTGAGCTGTGGCAATTTTATGTCATTGTCTGCCTTTTGGTCATGTATTCAGCATTTCCGGGTTTGGGGCCACTTAGGGTGTGTGAGGGCTTCTTTTCTTTGCTTCCCAGTCTGAGTGGAAAATGCAGGGCCGCATTCATTCCTCAGAGAAAGTCTGAACCACTGGATCCTTTGGGGCCCTGTCACTGTGCACCCTTTTGCTCCCCACTGCATGTGTCCCCATCCCTTCCAGCATGTTCTGAATTTCTTGTTGCCCTCTGTAGGGATCTTGACAATACTCCAGATTTAAACATCTGAAAAACGGCAAGGCACAAGCCATCCCTTTGTACTGCAGGAATCTGGCCAAGCTTGCAGCCATGAGAAAAGCTGGATAGCTGTCTCCCTAGAGGCTGGGGGTTCTGCACCAAAGGGAGATGAGATGAGATGAGATGAGATGAGACGAGAGAAGTCTTTGCAAAGGGGGCATGGGGTTGGAGACAAGCCCAACTGGTGGGGCAGCTGCAAAACTAAGGACATGCACAGCCTTCCTTTGAGTCATTGCTTGTGGGAAATACATTCAGCTGCAGCACCAAAATCCTGTGTTTGATCCCATAAGGTACAACATGTGTTTGCCTTCAATGGCATGCTTGATGATTTGGAGAGGGACCTGTGTCTGTTCCTTGCCACTTCCCCTGCTTCCCTGTCTTTTGTCATGGCTTAGCCTCCAGTGCCTGGCACAATGACCTTTGCTGTGGTCCATCCACATGGACCATTCACAACGAATGCTGGAGGAAAGGTTGCAGGGGTTGGTGCTGTGCTCTTGGTGGGGTTAGAGATAAGGGGGCATGCCTATGTTTGTCATCTCTGCTGTTGTTTTGTTCAAAACTTGGGGGTTTGCTGGAATTGCTAATTTGCTGAGCTCTCTGAGAAGGCACCAGCACATTCCTGGGCCAGCGAACAAGCTGTTTGCAGTCAGTAACAGGGCTCACTTGTCTGGTCGCTGATGCAGAGGGATGGCCAAGTTCTTGTGGGGACTGAGTGAACAGACCTGGTACGGACAGGATGCAGCATTTCTTGCTGGATCAAGTTTTGTGTCTCTGAAGCTTGTCTAGTTTCTTTCCCAATTTTATCAGTATTTCTAATAAAAGCTATTGTCTCTCCTTCCAAACATCGCCTGGCTTTTATAGCCTTAGTCTGTTGCAGTTACAGTGCAGCCAATGGGATATGGCTGGAGAAGGTAGCATCTTTGTCTTATTTCTTTTCTTTTATTCCAGGACATCTGCACAGGGGCAGAAGTAAGGTAGTTTGGGTGCTTGGTTTGAGAACTGCAAATGTAACACTGTATTTTCCAAACTTCCAACATTTGAACTTTTTTTTTTTAACCTTTAATTTTTTTTTGAGAAGAACATGTGCTTGCAAACTTAACTTCACTTAACAGAGGTTTATATTGTATGATGTGTACATCTTACTACTTCAGTAATGTACTCAAGAGGGGAAGAAACCTTAGGGAAAACCACCACCTCTTGTCTGCCTCAACCCCACCTCACATGAGTTCCCAAGGGCATATTTGCTGATCAGATATTGGGGGGAAAATGGGTAGCAACCTCCCACTTTTGGACACCAGGAAAGACTCAAAAGAAAGGAAATTACTTGGGTAAAGACAGCTGAGTGAGTCTGATGGGAATTTTTGGCACACTTTGTTAGCACAGCCTGATCTGATCACTCAGTCTGATTCTCCTCCCAACAGGGCCTTGTGTTTTTTATCTTCTTCCATTTGGGATGCATGGGGTTTTAGAGAGGGTGTGCAAGTAAGCAAGCTTTCAGCTTATCAGGGATATCAAAGCTTCAAGGAGTAGAGAAGGCAGTGATGTCTGCCAAATGTATTAGTGAGGAACATTAAAGAAAACACCAGATGGTGGGTTATAGAGAAATTGTATTATGTGCCCTTGGCTTTTAGTCCTGTCCATAGTGAATTTATGGTAACTGCTCAGCCACAGGTTTTGTGTTGTTCGTGCTTGCTGTATGTGCTTGCCAAATTCTGACAGTCAGACTGGGCACTGGCCTTTAGAATGTATTTCAGCTATTGGCAAGCCATTGGAGAGTGGGAACAAAAATGAAAAGGCAAGTACTCTTCAGACTAGAGCCTCTCCTCTCAAAAAATTGCCATACTTGGTTTTTGTGATTTGATGGAGTTGTACAATATTGGTTTTGCCATGCTGTGCTCTCTTGGCCTCCTGCAAGAGGCTCTCCTGGTGACTGGCTCTGTTTCTTTCTCATCACAGACTGCTCTATGGACCTGCAGTGCCTCCTAGCTCCTGTGGCCATCCCTGTGAATGAGGGGCTGGCCCCTTTGCCCTCTGACTCAGATGCAAAGGGCTTGCCCGCCTCGTTTCCTGCTGCCAGCTTGCTCCCATCTTCAGACTGTATACCCGTGCCAGTTCCTGAGAACATGGAGGACTTCACAGATGGGGACATCATTGGGGAAGAACTAGATTCTCTCCTGGATTCCCTTGCTGAAGGGTCACCATACCCTCTAGTAAGAGTGGACTCTGCATGGGGTCTGCTGCTTCTTTGTTCCAAATAGGTCCTTGGCGGTTCTTGGAGCATGAGAATTTGCATGCTGCCTCTCATTCTCTTTCTGTAATTCTTTTTTCCTCTCTTCCTCTGGCAAAACTCATTCATTCTTTTCTTTATTTCTGCTACTGTGAGTATGTAGAGTCTTCCTTCAAGTCTGCTTTGCTGTGTGCAGCTTCTGGGAGCTGCCTCTCAAAATATACTCAAAGTACCCCTCCCTTGACATCTCCTTCCACCTGGCCTCCCATGTCCATGAAGTTGAAGCCAGTTGGAGAGTAGAAATGAGTGTGGTGAAGCAGGAATGATGGATGTATTTTATAGACTGGGCATGCTCTAATCTCCTTGTATTTTGTGCAGGTTGCACTCAGCCTGAGCTTTTTGAACAGGTCTGGGAGCTGCATAGACAATCTGTATTCATATTTCTGTTGGATTTTAGTTGCCAGTGTTGCTTATGTGAGCCACCTTGGCAATATAGTGATTTTCATGTTGCAAAAGCCCTGATGAGAGGTGCCATGAGTTGTGATCATTACCCTGACCTTTGCACTGTGTATACATGATGCCTTGTTTCTCGACCTGAGCTGGTTTAACTGTCCAGCACAGGGCACTGCCTTGCAGACTGATGAACTCAGGTATCCCAACAGGATCTCCTCAGGAATCCTGGTCTAGACTGTTTACAGTACAGAAAAATTGAAAGCTCTTTGGGAAGTCTGCAGGTGGATTGAGCTGCCAGGTATCCTTTTGCTCCAGCTAGTACAACACGCCCTTCACTGGGAGACTGTACTCTCCGTTGTCATGGTTTGACACCAGTTGTACCAGACAGCTGCTCACTCACTTTCTTCCTGCCCCTTCCCCAGTGAGGAGGATAATTGAAAAAAACCCCAAACTTATGGCTTAAGATAAGAACAGTTTAAGAATTGAAACAAAATAAAATACAATATTAACAACAATAATAATAATAGAAAAAGAGAGAGAGGGAGGAATAAAAGCCAAGAGAAACAAGTGATGCACAGTACAATTGCTCACCACTTGCTAACCAATGCCCAGCCTTCCTTGAGCAGCAGTCAGTGACCCTGACCAACTTCCCTGCGTTTATATCCTGGCCATGATGTTCTGTGGTATGGAATATCCCCTTGGCTTGTTCAGATCAGTCCTCTTTTTCTGCCCCTGCTCACTGGCAGAGCATGGGAAATGGAAAGTCCTTGACTTAGAGTAAGCACAACTTAGCAATAACCAAAACATCAGTGTGTTATCAACATTATTCTCATGCTAAATCCAAAACACAGTGCTGTACCAGCTAAGAAGAAAATTAACTCTGTGCTGGCCAAAACCAGGACATCTCTTTTCAGTCTTTGCTCCTCAATACTAATTTGCTATTTATCCTCCTTCCTGCTCCCCTGAAGTCTCTGGTCCAGGGCACCATTCCTACCAACCTGCCAACAGAGATGCCCCAGTTGATTCCTGTGTTTCCGGGGGGAACTCCGCTGCTGCCTCCAGTTGTGACAGCCAGCATCCCTGTCTCCACCCCTCTGCCACCTGCTTCCTTTGGCCTGGTCATGGATCCCACCAAGCAGCTCTCCTCCTCCTCTGTCCTGGATGCCTTCAAAGCCCTACCAGGAGGAAGTGGCGGCTCCACTTTAGATTCGCTGGATTCCCTGGATCTGCTTCCATACACAGATACACAGCTTGATGCCCTGGACACCTTTGGGACAAGCAGGGGGCCGCTGGATACCTTGGATTCCTTTGCCATTGGTAGGTGTGGTGTGATGTGGTTTTGTGTTGCCTTAGCTGTGAATGCACACCAAAATTATTTCCTTCAATGCTGAGGACATCTGTCTTGTAGCTTTCTCTGACAGGTGTGTCAGAACAGGAATATAAATGTAGAAAAGAACAGGTAATTGTCTTGGACAGAGTAACTGATTATGTTTTGCTCAAAAGTAATGAGAAAAGCTCTAGGTATGTAATCCCAGATATCCAGTACCTGCATGGAGTGAAATCTAAAGAGGAGAAAGGCACACAAAGGTATATAATGATAAGTGATGAGATTTAAACTTGGCTTGGTGTCCAGAACACCTCCCTTGGCACAATTTGCTGGACTATAGCATGATTCCTCCACCCTCCACCTCAATGACTCTGACATTTTGCACAAAGTGAGAAGAATGATGATGACTGTTTTAGATGATACAGGACCTTGTTGTGCTGGACAGAATGGTAGAGGCCAAGATAGGTCTTTCCCATCTCTGGATTCAGAGCAACGAGTGTCCTCTTGAATGGGGCTCTGAACTCTCATGTCACAAGGAGAAAAGCTCTGGAGAATGGTGGGCAAAGACTAAATCCCCTCCTGTTCAGGAGGGAAGTGGGCTTCTTCTTGGTTAACTTGTTCCCAATATTGCAGTATATTGGCAGCAGAAGTATTTGGAGAACAGCAGAGATTGGCCAGTCAGCACTTCAACACTCACATTCACCTCAGCTTTGGGTTGCCACCTTAGGAATGCCAGTTCTCAGCGCATAGAGTTGGGTTCAGTAGGATTTCTGGGACTAGAAGGCCTTTCCTGGAGTTTTTCCGAGTTTTCTGACAGATGCTTTGGGATGAAAGTATTAAAATATTATGAAATAAATAAAGCAAATTAATTTAATAAGCTATTGTTTGTCTTTTTGTGAGTAGAACTGCCTCTGAGAGTGAAATGATTGTTTTTGTTTTGTGGGGCCCTTTTCCCCTTCTTCTGCCCAGAAGAAACTAGCTCTCAGGATCTGCGACACCCACCTGGCAGCCAAAAACCAGCCCCAGTGGTGAGTAAGCTACTGCCTCCTGCTGATGTCCCAGAGCACTCTGGAGCCAAGGTAGTAGTGGTGGTGGTAGTGGTCATTTGCGTGATGTAGGTAATTTGGGCCCCTCTTCTTACCCTGCCCTGCTGAGTGTTGCCTCCCATGTTGTGGCAAGGCAGGTAAAGATTCCCCCAGAGTCAGTAGGAAGACATTTGTTCCATCTTTGTTTTTATCTGTAACTCCATATTGCCAAGGTAAACATGATGTGACCAAGGTTGTAGGGTCAGCAGGGGATCATGGAGGCCGAGGTCCCACTGTATCTGGCAGCCACATAATGCTCAAATATGGGGCAGAGTAAGCCAACTTCAGGCTACTGAAGTTCTTTGCTACTCTCTGCCCCTGTCAAGAGGCTTTTCAGATGTTCTGCCTCTGTCCTATGTCTCCAGTCTTGGAGAAAAACGGGAGGATTAGTTAGTTTGGAACAAAAGTTATTAATGAGTTCTTGTCACCTGATGGCCCTATTAACATCAATGTGAATATCCCTGAAGATTGACTGATAAGCAGTTTGGGGTTTTTCTTAGGTTGGGATAAGGTTGGTTTCAAAGTCTTTCATTGCGGAATAGATTGTGATGGAAGGAATGAGAAGGAGTGAGGAGGGCATTTTGTTCTGTGGCTCATGATAGAAAATTGAGGTCTTTTACCAGTAGGAAAGTGGCTTGTCTTTGAAGTGAACACACCACAGTGTTTATTCTCTTTGAAAAAGTTGCATCTCTCCTGGAAATGTAATTTCAGATGTGAAAATTTTGATGAGAAAGGAAACTAGACAGGTTCTGAGAGACTGGAGCAGGGCAGGGGGTTAGAAAGGTTTCTTGCCCATGTGATTGCAGAGTTGAATAGAGAGGTGTGTGTGTTTTCACTCAGGTCAGTCTTGGTGGAGTGAGTCACCCAGCTGTACCCAAGGCCACTGAGCATCTGCTGTCCCAGCCAGAACCAGTAATGCCCAACATGGCTCTGCTGGTGAAGAACCCCCTGGCATCTACTCACATTTTCAAACAAGCCTGTCATATCTGCTACCCCAAAACAGGTGATGCATTTGCTCTGCCACCAGAGCACTGGCACAGACTAGGAATTGTCTTTCCCCAGGCTGATGGGATTATTCTCTCTGGCAGGGCCCAAGGCTGGTGATTACACCTATCGGGAAGGCTTGGAGCACAAGTGCAAGCGGGACATCCTGCTGGGCAGGCTGAAGAACTCAGAAGACAAGACCTGGAAGAGGATCCGTCCTCGCCCAACCAAAACCAACTTTGTAGGATCATATTATCTGTGCAAAGGTGATCTGTGGCAGTTGGTCGCTGGGAAGGGGCTGTGCCAGGGGAGACTGGGAGAGAAATTTGGTTTGATATTTCCTGTTGGCTGTAGGGTCTCCTGTTCTATCAGTAGCCTATGGACTGGATGGCTCAGTACAGTGAAGGGCAATGAGTTGCCATATTGTGGAGAGCAAGGAGCTTCGAAAGTGGTAGAGCAGAAGAGTTCCAAGGCTCAGTGAGCTGCTGCACACAGTCAAGAGCTCAGAGGTGCTCTGCTGACAAGGGCTTTACTGAGAACCTGCCTCCTGTACATGTGCTCACATTAGTCCCACTCAACCCAACTGCGCCACGGCAGGGCTGTGGTTCTGCATAGGGAAAAGCATTCTCTGCCTGTTCTCATCCTCCAGCCAATCCCACAGTAAATGCAGACAGTGTGACCAGACTGCTATCCCGAGGCAGTGTCATTACAAAGTGCCTAATGAGGTGGGGAGATTGCAAGAGCCAAGCTAAAATGGCCCTTTACTGCTAGGCCTATGGGAGAACTTAATCTGTATTGGCTTTAAAAGGGGTTAGTTAAATCATGATCTGTCCCTGGCCAGGCCCTGAATTAAAGCTGGCCTCTTGTTTTGAGATGGTTTCCTCCATAGCAGCGTTACTGGAGATTTTCACCATTCAGTAGTTTGCATTAATTCCTGTTGTCTTGATGTAGGTGAACTTGGGAGATGTCTTTTTCTTTTATCTTGCGGTTTTCTTGCCTTCAGTTCCATG